>JADFUC010000778.1:0-52634 GCA_019722365.1 Lithospermum erythrorhizon
GATCCACTGGCCCTTCGTCCTCTCGTTGGATGACCGAATGTTCTAAGAGCCTCCCTTTTTGTTGATAACAAAAGGGGAAAAAATTTGTCGTCATTTTGTTTTTATACCTATCTTCGTTGTTTTTACTTTGAGATACCTCTTGGTTTCCTATTATTATGTTTTAGACCTGTGTTATCTGCTTAGTATCACATATTGGTTATATTGTGTTTTTATCTTTACATTCGTGGATCGCTATAAGCTGGTGGAGAGCCATATGTTTTTTTCTTTGCATAAGGTAATTTGTTATCATAAAAAAGTGGGGGAGTTTCATATCCACGTATCCTTAGATTCTATGTTTCAAAGATAATAAATTACCTCCTCGATAGTAATATCTTTTGATATGTTTATTAGTCCATCGATGTATATCGCGCTTATGTTTGTCAAAAGGATCGTGCCGTGCTTTCAAGAGTCAAGATTTCTATCTGCGATTAAGCCTTATGTTAGAAATCTCTATACTAAACTAGTTTTATGTTAGCGACAAGAATCCAAGTTTTAATAGAAATTGAATATTTCAAAAACGTTGAAAATATATGTGGATTGACCTTTGCTTAGAACATGAGTTAAGCTTGAATTATATCAATGTGACTGTGGCATAACAGGCAAATTCACACTTAATTCAAGGTCTATATTAGGTTTAAAAACACATTTTTTCACGAAGAGTCTGTGGGTCGGGACCAGTCCCTTAACTTATTCAAGTCCCACCGACTCTCTTTCGAGACAGAGAATGTGACTGGGTCGGACCAAGGTAGTCTCGAACTCGTCCCAAGCCCCACTCGACTCTAGCTGAGACAGAAATGGGATACGGGTCGGGACATACACTTCTTCCCGACCTAAGTCCCGATCCTGTGGTTTTCTCGATGAGTTTTCAACTTTATAAAACCGCCTCATACCCACCTTTTCATCATAGCTTACACGCATTTTGAAGCAAATCTTTCATACTTTTCAAAAGCAAAAAACATTCTTAATCTCTTATAAAACTTGATAGCTTAGAGATTTCATAGTTTGTTTTGTTCACATTCATCATTATATTAGTCGTTGAAATCCTGGGTAATTGTTTGGGTTCTTAATCGAGGAGATTAAGAGTAGAGAAATCCTAGAGCGGGTCAGGGATTTCAGCACAAAATCGCTAGTTCTGTTCATTTGATTTGGAGTTGCTTGCTTGTACGAACTCGGGAGTTAGCTCCTTCCTCATAGTAACGATCGCTCCCAAATCCCGAGGTCGAAAGCTCCATCATTTGTTAATTTAGAAAATCGAAGCTCATTAAAATCAAGTGAGTCTTTTCTTTCCCTTTACTATTTTACTTTATTTTCTTTATTGTAACCTTACTTTATTGTTGTTTCTTTTGTGCTGCTTTTTACATTACAATAGATTGTCATTATAGTATTTACTTTTGTGTGGGGTAATTTAATTGGTTCTAAATTATATTACTAAAATTTGTAAGTCAATCTTAAAAACCGAAAAATATAAAAAGTTAGTAGAACTTTATTCACCCCTTCCCCTGCCTAAGGAAAAGATCACTATGAGATATATATTCATTATTCTAAGAAGACATATGACCTTCATTCTCTTAAAGATCTTTAATTATATTTATTTAAATAATAGATTTCAAAAAAATATTTGAAGTAATAATAAATTAAAATATTACAATAGTGACCTAACACAAAAGAAAAGTAGGTCCATATGTAGATAGAAAACATTTCACTTAAATATAATTTAAGTTTACAATAATGTCAAACATGAGAAGCAATTTCAAAATTAGAAATGGCGACTAAGAGTTGAAAGAAGATGGAAGGGAGGTGAGAATTGAGTGTTTTAAGTTTGAGGGTTATTATAGTAAGAGTTGTAGGAAGTGATTTCTTGAGAACTTAAATTATAAATATAAAAATTAAAATCAATTTCAAAAATAGTAAAATAATCCAAAGTTTTAATTATTTTTAAATGATGCTTAATACATTATTTATCATTTTAAACCATTACCTTTAGTTTTATAGTCAATCAAAGTACATTAGAAGAATTACATTATATTTAGGCAGTACATAAGAAAAAATAAATTGACTCAAGGTTTGCATAGACTAGACAGTACACTACATAGTACATTAGACTAGAAATTGTGTAAATTAACACTGATAGACTGATAAACTAGACAATACAATAAACAATTGAGACAAAGTTTGCATAACTAACACGGTTTCCATAAATTGTGTCATCTAACAAATAAAAAATCAAGCAACTATCCATTAATCAATCAATTAGCAAACATATAAATTATCCAAAATAAACAATCAACCAAGTAATTAATCAAAGTAGGTCAATTAATTAATCAATTAACCAAGTAAGTAATTAATTAGTCAAACTAGGTTAGAAATCAATTAATCAACTAAAAGTGTATAAAATGAAATTAAACACAAATGATTAGGTTAGAAATTAAACACAAATGATTAAACTCCAGATATTTACCTTACGAGACAATAGTAGCCAGTAGGATGCTTAGAGTCGGAGCCTCGAAGGCAGAGGCGGAGGCAAAGACAGTGGCGCAAAGTGAACCCCAGGAGGTACATGATATCTTATAGCTTGTGAAACAGAAAGGGTAGGGTGTTTAATTATTTAGAACAAAAAAGAGGTAGGCTTAACAGGTTTTAAGAAACACATCATTTTCCCCTTTTTTCTTTACTCCACAGCTTGATGTCGTTTCTATCGAAATTATTTTTCACGCAAGCAGCAGCGTTGTTTTATTCAAATTGTTTAAAAATATGGTGGTGCAATTGCACCGTCGTGCAAACTGAGCCCGTCTGTAGTTAGCAAGCGATTTAGAAGCCGTCTTATAGATAATATTAGATAAACTAATTGGAATATAGTCACCAATAGGAAATTTGAGTGAGTCGAGCTTTAGAATTAAGGTGGTGAAAATGGTATTGAGTTTTTTAAGGAATGAAACCATTGTTGATAGATTCAATAGTAGCTTTAGTAACATTATTTTGCCATAATATCTGATTTTGTTGATAAAATTAATTGAAAATCCATCAGGTGCATAGTAATTTTGTAGTTTGCATACGGAAGAGGGTAAATGTGACCGTCATTTTTGATAAGGGGATGTTGAGATAGAAATTTTTTTTGAGGTGTGAAGGTGGTGAATGTTGTAGAAGGGAGTCAAGATGGTTAGGAAGGGAGGAGGATGGGGATGTGTAGAGTGGGCTCAAATAAGGCCCAGCAAATTAGTCTCTATAGTGTAATCTAATATCTTAACTTTTAACTAAAGGTTGAGATGTGTCGTGAAGTTCAAGGATGTTGATCTTAAGTTTGTGTTTGACATGGGAATGAAAAGAACTTTTATATTTTGTCCCTTGAGGAAATGGTTTGTAAGCTTAGATCTTTGGCGCTTGATATTAACATGATTTAGGAAGTAAATTGAATTGATTATGAAGATTAGTATCATTGATTTGATTGGGGCCCAGTCAGCCCAGGATGATTTTGAAGTCTTGATATCTTTTGTTGGATGTTAGCGGTTCGGTAAAATGTTGCAGATTATTTTTTGTTCGAGTCTTGATTACATTTTGAGGTTATTAATGAGATGCAGTGTCAGAGAAGTGGTATTATTAGCGAAGTTTGGACCCAATAGCTATCAAGAACAAGTGATGCTAAATTGAGGAGGTGTGTAAGAAAGGATCAAATTTGAGAGGCGCTTGCGATTGATGACTTTGTTCTTTGGACGAGATAAGAGGGACCATGATCGGATCTTTGATGGGAAAACCTGGCATGAGGATGGCCTTGAAGGGAAGGAACATGGCTCAAAGTTACCTATTTTTCTCGAGCTTTTCATAGACAATTGTATCGCGACTATATTTGGAAATATGAGAAATTAGATCACCAAGCCAAAATGCGTTGAACGTTTAGATTGGTGTGGGTTAATCATTCAGAGTTATATTCACATATATATATATATATATATATATATATATATATATATATATATATATATATAGCCACAATGTCGATACGTTTATATCCTAAATCTTAATTGTCTAAGCAGTTAATATATATTAAACTTATGTATATATATATATATATATATATATATATATATATATTCTAAGCAAATTAATATATATTAAACTTATATATATATATATATATATATACACATAAGTTTAATATATATTAATTATTTAGACAATGAAATATTTAGGATATAAGCATTGACATTAGGGGATTCCTGATAAACTCTTAGAGTCGCAAGTAATCACATATATTAAATATAATATTCGGTTAATAATATTTAAAGATATTACTTTTGTGAATTCGTCATAATAGATTATTGTGTCCCGATAAACCCCACGAACTACTTAATAAAATGTATTAGAGCTTTTGAGTATGAAGTGTAAATTGAAAAACATTCGGGAAGGAAAAGCGAGCCGTGAGGGGCTCGAGGCCTAACTTCGGTTTAGCTTAGGAGTGGTGAAGCGATTTTGGGATGATGGAATGGAGTTGGAGTTTGATAAGAGTTTATCTAATTAAAGCTAAATGTTTTCTTTTATTTAAGTGGCATGATCAAACCTGATAAGAACTAATGTTCATATTTTGGTTTTCAAGAATTCCAAAAAACTCTCTCCATCCAAAACCCATATGGCGAAAATTCTCAAGAAGAAAAACAAGGTTTTCTTCCGTCTTTGTTCATAGTTTATCTTTTAATGCGTTACAGTAGGCGTACGAAAGTGGTTAGACAATTTATCGGTATAGACGATCTTAGAGATCTCTGCTTTTGGATATTGTGGCGATTGATTCATTTCTTAAAATCTCTTATTTGGTTAGGCTAAAAAAGTAAACACTTGTGGTAATTACATTTTATTATTTTATGCAATCCGTAGCGTTAAGGATTACCGTGTCTAAAGGTAAGTTTAGAGCTTTATAATATGATTAAGAACACAGCGGTGACCTCGAGTCGGGTTACGGTAATTCTGATTATGTAAACATGCATGAAAAATATTTTGCAAAATTTTGGGTGTTTGCATGTTTAATTTGGTTTTATGATGTTTTTAATTTTTGTTATTGAATTATGTTGATAAAATAATTAAATATTATTAAAGTTAATAATTTTTTAAATATTTTTAATGTAGAAAAATCTTCAAATAATAATTCGATTTTTTAAGCATTTTTGAATTTTTGAATTAATTTTATGTCGGTTTATTAATTGAAAGCAGCGTAAAAACCGTGATTTTTGTTAGAATAAGTATCGGACAAAAAGGACAAGTTCAATTGCCACTTCAGTCCTAGAGCTAACTTCAGCAATTAAAGTCACGAGTTGAAAAGTCAACCGAGGTTGAAAATTTAGGTCAAGCAGGTCAGCTTTCTTGATGACTCGGTTGACTAGGTCGGCCAGGCAAACTTGGATTTGTGCGACCGAATACGCATGACCGGATATGGAGGACACGTAAGCAGTGTTATGTGAGGTGGCCATGTCTGGCGTGACCCGTGGAACCGTCATCAGTCGACTTTCGGCCCAGCGTGTCCAGGCGGGTTGAGCTTTGCTATTTGGGCGGACCGGTTAGGCCTTAATGGAGTCGATCGGTTTTGGGCTTGATTCGATCCAGTTTGATTTATTAAGCGGATCGATTGGGCTGGTTTGATCGAATTAGGTCTCGATGGATTTTGCTCGAGGGAATTGATTTATCGGACAGAATTGAATTGATTTAATTTATTTTAAGCTAAAGGGAATTAATTTAAATCAATTATTTATTAATCACATTAAAATTAGTTCTAATAAGATTAAATTAAACATTTAATTGTTTAAAGTCAATTAAGTCCTAATGGACTTAGGCGATTAAATTCCTAATTTCGATTAGATTTAATAATAACGTTGAATTAGATTTAATTAGGATCGAGATCTAAATTATTAGATAAGTAGAGTTTTCGATTTATGACATAATTTAGAATTAATCATCGTAAGTGTAATATTGAGTATTTTTGGAAAATGCTAGATAAATTTAATATTAGATAACGAACACTAGGATTAGATTACTAGTCACCTTACAACTTGAACAAAATTAAATAGTTTATTTCATTTTGATGATTAATGCTGTGTCTGACGTGTGTGCCTATTTCATTAGCCGTAAATGCTTATGTATGTTTAAATATAATATTGATAGTTTTTCATGCATAATATAATGTGATTTATATTTGATGGATGTCGTGGACCTTGTGGTATATTATTATATTATATAGATATATGAAAACATAAATAATATTTAGTTAAAGGCAGTTTAACATGTATTTAATACAAATACAATAAAACTTAAATTAATTAATTATAATAAAGTTATAATTAATTTTTAAATATTAATCGTTAAAGGATAGGTCAGCAAAATGATTTATGGAACTAAAAAGTCAGAGAAATATTTTCCATTAATAATTGTATCGCAGCAATAAAGTATTATATTTTACTTAGACTAAATGGGTATATTCTTTTTTAGAACTTTGTTTGATCGATACACAGTATAGTCATAAGAATTAACAAAATATAATTAATCTACTTCCTAATAAATAAATGAATTAATGTAAATTTACCCAAATGTAAAAAATTCGGAATAGGATCATTTGTGTCGCAACGGGCCTTCTTTAGTATGGCGGGGCGTGTAAATATCACGGAATACCATTTCAATGGGAGAATCCCCAAGCTTCGTTAGAACCAAAACATGTTTTTTCATTAATTTCAGATTCGGTGCTTTTAGTTTCTTTCACGGTGATTTCAATATGCAGCGTGGGCGTTGGCATGAGATTTCCAATACAATCCCCAAGTTGAATTTTTAAATAATCGAGATTATGATAAATTAAATAATAAGCGTGATGAATACGCTTGCTTATGTGATTTAAAGCGAAATGTTATCGTCTGTAGATTAGATTTTAGGTTGTGTAAGTTCTTGGCATACTTTGTGTTTAGTGGAATTATAAGCGGTGGTATAATAATTGATTATTAGATTCTAGAATATATTTATGGGATATAGATTAAGTCGTTCTTTATGAACTTTCTCACGTAGTTATGGAAGTCTCAGCGCGTGACCCACTTTTATCCATATATAGGAACCCACATGATGGCACCAACTTACATTAGAATAGAACTAGCGATTAAAATGGTTCTCGAAATAGAGAACAAAGGATATGTATTGGAAAGGGAAGTCCCAAAGATTCACAGGATAGGTATCCCTTCATGAAGCGGGAATACGGGCATTTGAAATATCACGAATGGCGTCAAATGCGTGATGCGAGTTTGCTTGGATGAAAATCTCGAGGAGAGATTTGAGTTCTACGAACCCAAAGGACATGTTCGAGCGGTTGAAGCTTGGTGATGGAAAATACTATGGATATATGAGCATAATGCAAATCCATAATTCCGGTGATCTTAAAGTGCATACTCGTTATTTAAATACAAAAAAGCATATATTTCTGATATGAATAAGCAGTACTACGTTGCGGTAGAATGCAAATTCCCACTTCAAAAGTTCAGCTTCAAATTCGCGCGTGGGTGACTTCCACTCGACTCCTTGTTGCATGCTCCAGTCATGTAGTATCTACAGTTGGTCGCTTTGGGAGGGGGTTGAATCGAGAACTAATTTATCTTTAGTAAGCGAGGATGAACAAAACGAGAAAAACCCCAAAATTCTTGGGAGAATTTCGGCCTACTTTAGGGTTTTGTGAAGTAAAATTTTCTCAAAACTTGATGAAAAAAACCTAAAGTTTTTTTCTTATATAGAAATTTAGAGTTAAAAAACGAAGCCCGATAATGACTTAGATTAAGTATTAGCTTGACATGTTAACTCTATTCGTTAAGACAACTAATGAGTTGCTAATGAGGTGGTATTTAATTAAGCTAATTAAATATTAATGAGTCGATATCAATAATCTTTCCAAATTGGGATAAATACTAAAATTACTCGAATCAATTAAATAACTATTTGAGTGATTCTATTTATTCAATCGATATTCTACATAAAATGTAGAACCGCGCTAATTAGAAATACATTTCTCAATTATATATAATTCTTTAATTTACATCATGAAATATAACTTCAGCGTCAACGTATGTGTGACATACAGAGCTCGAGATAATAGTAAGTTGTACATAATAATAAATAATTGGCCAGATTCTTTATTATTATAACGATTAATGAGTAAGATCATGATAAATTCGTAACTTTTCTTAAATTATCATGAGAACCAGCGCTATTATTATCTGATTACTAAGTTGAACTTTAGAGATTAGAATGATCACATTTAACTTGGTAAAATGAATTGATCTGTGATTAGCCATGTGGGCACAATAAATGGAATCAATTATAGATTGATTTCAACTTGACCGCTGAGGTAAAAATCAAGGCCAGCTTGAAGTGTTTCGTAGGATGTTAACCTAAATGTTCGCAATTCCAGCATGTCAGAGAGCGTAGTAAAGTTGATCGAGTTACTCGGTACTCGGGAATTTGATACCGGGGAGTGATGGTGAAGGATATCATTCGGGAGGTATATATCGATGACTCTCTGGATTGAGATCCGCATGGGATCGATTGATTGCAGTACACTTTGTCTACGATATATAGGAGTATCGCCCATAGAAGTGCGAGAGGATGTAGTGAGATTGCCGCGCTCTGGGGCCTTGAGGTTAGAAGATAGAGATGATATGTGAGGATGAGGCGGTTAGCCCGCATTGTGGCTTACAGCCACCAGGTTTTTGGGCGCGAACTACAGTAGAAAATCCAAAGGAAGAAGAGAGATAGAGGAATAGCTCACTTGGCGGCCGGTCGTTGAAGGAAGCATCTGAGGACTTTCCCGCTTTCAGATTGGGGACGTGATACTATCACGGATCCGTCTTGAGAGGAATACAGTCATATATGACTTGAGAGATCACTTAATTCGACACTATAATGTTATTTGACATTAATCATTTATCACCGGCGGCTTTTCTTGAATTGTGTAGGTCGAGTAAGAAGGCCCGATGGATATGGTGAGACCACAGGTGTTATGAGGCGACACGAGAGAACCCGGCTTATTTATCGTTTTGTTTTTAGACTCTTGTTTTATTACTTGTCTTTATCTAGTTAGCTTCTGCTTTGATAATTTTTTACCGTTTATGTTTGGATTAAAACATGGATGCTTTCTTTTATGATTTGAGATTAATTTTGGTTAGGTTGTCATCTTTACATAAAAGTCACAAATGATAATAATATCTCCGTTATGTTAGTTAGACCAACATGATTTATCATAGTATATATGCTTTAAGTAAGATATTAAGTAAAGTAACTTAGAGCACAAATATACGATATTGGCGAAAGTATAATCCATTGCAAAGATCGTAAAAGCGGAATCTTGAGAATCATATATTTTAAATAATATGGATTTAAAATGTGAATAACATTTTAAGATTCATAATATGCCAATCTTTCATTCGCTTAAAATTAAAATATTAAAAAGCAACATAATTGATTAGAATCACAAATAAAGATTTATGAGAAACAAACAAATAAAAATACTCTCTTTATTTTGATAGATTCGATATACTAGTAAAATATAAATGTATATATATTTACTCTTTCATATTATAGAAATCTGGAAAGAGCATTTAAATAGTTTAAATGATTGAGAGTAGGTTTGTTTAAATATTTAGTAATCTTTAAAGTTGTTAAAGAAATACACATACATTGGATGAACTAGATCCATCCAAATAAAGCCAACAATACATATTTGCCTCAGTTTAGCTCGAAGCGCTAGCGACAAACATGTAACTCGATAATCGACATCTAGATCGTCACATGAAAATCTAGACAAGAGAAACCTCTAACGAAGCCATGAAAAACAACCTTGAGATGCAAAGTCACACTGATTAGGTGTTCATTGAGCGAGTCAATGCAACGACTAGTATGTGCTTGATTGCTTATTGATTAGTTTTAACTTTGGATGAGGAGTATGAATCTTTCTGTGTCAGCATTAGGTTCACGAGCTTCGAAAGTTTAAAACGTAGTACTTGGAAAATGACCGTTTATGAGAGAACTTGGAAGATAAATTATCTATGTCGAAAAGAATCTAAAAGCTAGAGCTTATATTGAATGGCGATTCTTGGGCACAGTATGAGGGGTTTTCATGGATACTAAGAGGAAGTAATGGCTTTGATCGTATCGGCGTCCTTTGTAATAGGAGGATAAATACTTGGTGGTCGGGTATACAACAAAGGTATTAATGGAAACTTGCAATGTGCGATAGGGGATTACGTACAGCGGATAAATGTTAGATTTCTACAATCTTAAGGGAGTTAAAAGGGTGATTTGGTGGTAGGTAAATCGGCTATGAGGCTTGATATCACGCTAACTTTTGTCCGTTACCAAAGGAAGCTGTGGGTGCGAGAGTTTGGTGGCACACTTAACACCATAGCTTCGATCGTGAAAATCGAGTATTATAGAAGGGATAGATTGATACTAATATCATAAATCGTCAAAGGGCAAGTGGGAGTGTTAGAAATATGAGAAATTAGATCTCATAAAAATGCTCATTGAACAATGATTTAATCATGGTATATATATATATATATATATATATATATATATATATTCAAATATATATTAATTGTTTAGACAATTAGTATTTAGGATATAAAACATATTGACATTAAGTTACGATGACTTAGTAAGAATGCGCTTTCGTAATCATATATATTAAATATAATATTCGATTAATAATATTTAATATATTACTCTTCATCGATTAAATAAGCCAATAGATCCTTTTTGTCGATAAACCGAACTACTTAATAAATGTATTTGAGTATGAAGTGTAAATTAAAAACATTCGGAATCGGAAAAAGCGGCGCGTGAGGGCTCGAGCCCGACTTGGTTTGACCGAGTGGTGGGCGGTTTTGGGATGATGGAATAGAGTTGGAGTTTGATAAGGATTTGTCTCCTTAAAACTCTCATGTGTTGCCTATTTAAGTGGTATGATCAAACACAATAACAACTAATACTCATTATTTTGGTTTCAAGAAATCGAAACTCTCCGTCAGACCCCACGTATACTAGAAATTCCCAAGAGAAGAAATCAAGGTTTTATTTCCATCTTTGTTCTGGTTATCTTTAATCGTTACAGTAGGCGTAAAGAGTAGTTACCGTCGATTTTTGTGGGGTGTGGGCGATCTTGAGATACTCTCTTTTTGGGTATTGTGGCGATTGATTCCCATTTGCTAAATCTCTTTATTTGGTTAGACTAAAAGATACTGCTTGTAGCCAATTTTGTTTATTTCTTTTGTACAATACGTAGTGTTATGAGATTCATATCCATTAAGTTGAGAACTTATAATATGATTAAGAACATCAATGGTAGTGATGTAATGAAATTTCTGACTTGTGTATGGGAGATATTGATGGAAGGTCGAAGGAGAGGTTGAAAAGTGCAGACGTGAGATAATTGAAGGAATCTAACAGCGTATACTTGAATAAAACTTAATCAAAACATGTTACAAGATCTCTTTAGGTGATTAGTAACGAACTAAATAACAAGCGAGGAGACTTACGGTGATGCGGAGAGTGATACAATGTCTTTCCGTAGACGCTGTTCCAATGAATCCGAGCACTCAATCGGCGGTCGTCTAGTTTGTTCATACCCGAGAGGGTAGTCTGTGGCCGTTCTTCAGAACTAAGTTGAATTGGATTGAAGAAGAAAATCAAATAAAAATCTAGTTCTTGAACTTGGCTGCCAAGTCCTTTGGGAGAGGGTCCGATTACTTTCTCTGCTTGTTTAGGGCTTTGTGTGAAAATTACTTAATAATTTTCTCGTAGAAAGCTTATATATATATTATATATATTTATATATATAATATATATATATATATATTTATATATATAATATATATATATATTTATATATATAATATATATATAGAACAACATATTAAAAGTAAAGCCCGAGAGTCCAATAGCTTAATGAGCGACTCTTTAACTATAATGTGTCAGTATGAGTTAATTAATTCGAGAACTGTCAAATTCTACCTCTGTTAAACTTTTAGTTATGCTTCCATTATGGTTTGTCGTAGATTAAGAAAAATAAAAAGTAGTCAAAAGACAATTGAAAATATAAAATTTCAATTGAGGCTATATAATTGGTTGGTTGATAATTTAATAATAAAAGTATTAAGTACATTGAAAATTTAAAAATGCAATTTTCTATGCTAGAAGGATAAGTATTGTAAAAGCAAAAATTAAAATTTAGAAAGGCCAGTAAAGAGGAGCGGGGAGTATTATTCCAAATGCATGAAATAATATCCAATCGGGAATTCCGTTGATTCTGATCAATTTCAATTTTGCAGGCATAATTTTATTTAAGCAGATCAATATAATTCGAGATATTAGCCCCATATGTGTGTGGTGTAGCAGGCTCGAATAATAGCGGGTTGTATAATAATAATATAAATAGGCCATAATTTTATTATGATGATTATCGTAAAGATCTATGATGCATGTCAATAGTATTATCATTGAGAACCAGAATAGTAATTACTATTACCATAGTCGAGCAGCTCTGTTTATGTAATCATTTTAGTAAATGAATTATTCTGACCAATTATGCTTGTGAGGCGTAATAAATAAACAAATAATTATTAATTTCAATGATAATTTATTAAGGGGTTGAAAGATTTTTTCCAGAGTTAAGGAAAAAGTTGAGATATGCACAAGAAAATAGGAAGATGAGAAATGGAGTTCAAAGATGGTTTGAGATAAAATCAAGTATTTTGTCTTTGGTATAAATTAAGAATTGATAACAAATTTAAGCCAAGTATCAAGATGAGTTAAGTTCAATGGTGATTTTGAAGAGAGAAGTGGAGTCCTTAGAAAGAGAATGGGTTGGAAATTGACTACTTTATATTTTATATTTTCATAAATTGTACAATTTGATGAATTTCTACACATGTATTTTAGGAAATAGAAAGTTAATTTAATTACTAATTAAATATTTTCTCATAAATTTTTAAAATGATCAAAACTAGACAAATATTTCATGAACTGTAAGAGAGTATGCAATTAACTTTTTTGTAAGGCATAAAATACTTATAACTGATGGAAATTATTTCTTTGGAGGACTCCACGAGGTTAGATACGTTAGGAAGAGCTTTTATCTGAATTGAAGATATCTACTGTATACATGTATGTACATTAATACTTGAGACCAAGAAACAAGAAACAAGACTACATCGTTTGTACATAAAGTGGCATACTTTTCAAGGCAATAAACAACTACACAATGAAAATATATACAATGAGAAATATATATAATAACCAGTATTTTTTTCAAAAAATCCAGGGAGCCACTGCCCCTTTGGCCCCAGTATCACAATCAATTAGGTTTCTATCTTGCAGAAGATTGAAAATATTTCCTTTTGGTTACTACAACTATTCGGTCATGTTTCTTGTTACCTTTCAAATAGGGAAATGGAAGAGCTTTTTGCTCAGGAGGTGATGTCGCTGCTGTCGTCAGTGATATTCGACAAGGTAGAAACACCATTGATTATTCTATTAGACAATTTTAAATTGAATTTCACTATTAACTTGAAATCCAGAATAGTTCAACTATTCGATTGATCACTGTATGGTGAGTATTTCAGCAACAGAAATATTTGAACATTCTTTTCTGAGATGTGAGATATTTGATTCAGATTTATTAGCTTGATGGAATATTTCTGTGACCACTGTATTACTATGTTTACTTCTCACAGGTAATTGGAGATCAGGTGCACATTTTTTCGGAAAGGAATTCACCTTGAATTATGTAATGGCAACGTTCAGGAAACCGCAGGTCTTGATATGGATAATTGGTCTCAATCTTAGTTCTGTAGGCTTTAAATCTGAATTCTATTTTGAGTGCATCTCTAGGAAGTGTTCATTTGTTCTCATTAAATAGCTTATCTTACTACACCTACAGGTTTCAATACTCAATGGAATTGTTATGGGAGGTGGAGCTGGTGTATCAATTCATGGGAGATTCCGAGTCGCTACTGAAAAATCGGTATTTTATCTCCTGTGGTCTATGTTATGCATCTGTAAAATGTATATTAACTATCTGAGGTAATATCCTATAGAAAGAAATCATAATGCATAAAGGGAAATATGAATATCTATAGCAAAGCTAAATCGCAACTTAGCCAAAACATAAGAAAAGCAAAGAAGAAGAAGCTTAGTCAAAAAGAGGGTATACTATTGAAGTATCCAAGTAATGTTGATCTTGTTGTGAAATCCATCTCATTTCAAACCATAGTCATAGGAATCACTCAAAAACAGCTAACAAATCCCGTCCCCGATACACCACGTCCCGCATCCCGTCCCTAACCCAGGTGACTAAAACTATGTGTCGTGCAGTAGAAGTGTGTTAAAACAAATTACATAATACTATAACTTGGAGTATACGTGCATTATGTCACTTTTTTCCATTTCAAAATACCCTTGTATAATTAAAATATAAAAATAAAATGACAAATTACCATAAGTAATCAACGTCAAAGATTGTCATTTTGAATACATGAGGATACCCCTCCCGCACCGTATTCAACTAAATTGGTGAATCCCGTCCCCAATGTCATATCCCATCCCGAATCCAATCTTTTTTAGTCCATGAAGATCCCACCAGAGTGGCTTCTACTTTTGATAGGCCATGAACTAGATCATAATAATTCTCAACAAGTTCATAAGAAGTGATTCCATTTTTTTAATCTGGTCCGGGTAGAGACCAAAGATCTTTCTGATCCGGCAGAACAACTGAAAAGAGAAAAAAGTATTGTTAATTTCTTCATGCCATCCCGATCTCGTATCCCATCTAGGATCGTCCCCCTTCCTAGGTGACTATGTTCCAAACGACTAAGTCATATTTCAGAACCTGCTTCTTGAAGGACACGTGATGCTTTTGGACAGGGCTCTGGGAGTAGCCAAGTCATTTCCTCAGCTTCTCCATTTTTCCTAGCAGTGAAATCACTTGAATGATTTTGGGTATAATAAATTGATGTAGCCAATATGTGTACTTCAGATGTGAAGTCTTCAAATTAAGCCAGTTCAGTAAAATAATTGAATTGAATTATAAATCCAACAATAAGGGACTATATTTTGAAAGGAATTTGGGACCAAGATTTGTTAGTACATCAATTAATCTAAGTTCTGGAAATTTGATTTAGTGGTGTGACTGGTGTCCAGAGTAAATTTACGAAAATTAGACCTGGTATCTGGTGTATTAAAAGTACAAAAGGAAAATATTTGTGGCTAACAAGTTTAAATTAAGAAAAAAGTTTTTTATCAAATTTATATATTTTTTGGGTATGAATGTTTTCTTTGTACCTCTATTGAGTTTCGTGAAGTCCAGATTCCTTTAGTTGTGCCAGACCCTAATCAGAATGGATTACTTGGAGATGAAATCTGATTTCAATTTTTAAATTATTACATTGATGAAAGCTTTTCTTTTCTACTATCTAAATATCAGAGTTGTACTCAACATAGTCTTATACACTGGATAACACATCGACAAGTGTGGTTGGGCAAGCATGACTTGTGTCTAATCATGATAGCTAGTACCTTTTCTATATGCAGCCCTCTGGTGTACAAACAAGAGGATTTCACTGTGATCTTCTATCACTACAACCATTATCGTATATTTCAAATTGGAATGGTGCATAAATGCTTAATTTTCCTGAAGCTTAAAAATATTTTGATACTTCGCAACAAATTAACTTCATGAAAGAATTCTATTATGTGATATGGTATTGTTAGCTAGCTTGAGGCTGTGCCTGGTGGTATTGATATGACAATTATCTTTGTTGCTTTTGGGTTTTTATCTCAAATGAAAATCAGCAACTTATTTTCTGGCTGACAATTGCTGTGCTCCCCAATGATTATAGGTATTTGCCATGCCTGAAACAGCTTTGGGCCTTTTTCCAGATATAGGTGCTTCGTATTTTTTATCAAGACTGCCAGGATTCTTTGGTAATCCCAATTATGTTCTATGTTGCCTCCACATCTCTTATTATATTGTTAGTGTCGCAGTTATATACCTCATATTTTTTTTTAAAGATTTTCAGGATTATTGGTGGTCCTATTTGTATTCTATTTTGTCTATACATGTGTAATGTCCCCTTAAGTGGCTCAGTTATATGCTAATCCAAATCAGATCACTAACTTGTGGTTCTCAAGTGGCACAAGTAAATGTTTCAACTTTGACACTTAAGAGAATTAATCAAGACTACTAATCCTTGTTCCCTTGCTACCAAAAGAAAAATTGAAAAGGAAGAAGATAAACAAAGGGTCTGTAGGATAAAGAGAAAGCAATACAGCTGTACAGTTTAATAGGGATATCTATTGGCAGGATTACCAGTATTAGTAGATGAAGATAGACTGCCACTAGACCTGTCTTTTTAACATTATTTTGTTGGTATGCCAAATATGTTAGGTAATTAGCATTTACTGTTGCGGTCTAGAGTTAAAAAGGCATGTACAAAATCTGACAAGGTCGCAGGTTTGAACACAAAGTCTCTGTGAGTGAGGTAGATGTAAGTTCCTCTAAATCACTTGGTGTCTGTACAAAGAAGTCTTTGGTTTGTAATTTTAGAGAGCTTTTTGTTGACTTAAGAAGACTGTACTTCACAACAGGAGCAGAATAATGACTATAACATGCATCTCTAATAATCTATCATTCAATACTTCTTGAATTGTCTAGTTGCATTATGGCTGATGACTTGGGTTGTCTCATGCTGATGATCAAAGTAACAATTTTATCTTAGAATATGTAGACATTCGTGTTCTACTTTTGGCTCCTGTACCTTGTCAAGTTTCTATGATTCAATATGGGAGATTGACGACGTGGTCGTAGTACCCACATTGCTATTTAATCACATTGTCGTGACTCGTGAATATCCAATCATGAAGCTACTTTACTAAGGAACAAGTAGTGGATTCATAATGAGTCATTTACCATTATCTTCATGTTTGCAGGAGAATATTTGGGTTTAACAGGCTCAAGGTTGGATGGTCCTGAAATGCTTGCGTGTGGCCTGGCAACAAACTACGTCCCATCAGAGGTATAAGTTCCACAAAACATCCTTCCGTTAAAGATACTAGTTGCTGTTAGTCAGTGGTCGATCATTGTTGTTCTTTCACCACCCTTTTATATTGAGAAATTTTCACTACATTATATATTTATGTGTTTATTTATTACCAAAAAAAGTAAGTATTTTGTCCCCTCTTCTCTTTTCTAAAAAATTTTTAGAGTACCATATAATTGAACATATTTAATTTCAATTATTTGAACCTTAAGCTTCATTATATGGGTTGGTATATTTATACAACAATATATTAGCCAAAATGCAAATGTCATTTCTTTGCAATGAAAGGTTGACATATACTCATATATGTATTATACCTTCATTTATTATCTCATTGTCAAATATTAACTAGTGTAGTTCAATTTAGACACTTGAGCTCTTCATTGACATGGATAAGTTTGATTTGTATAAATTGAATTTTCAAAACATTAAATACCATGGAAAATATAATGAATTGACATGATTATTTCACTACATTCACAAAGTAAGTTTTGAAATAAAAACACATCTATTACCATACATTTTAACAGTCAAATTTTGTAAATTTCTTAAAATTATGAAATTCAATTACTATGAAGATGTACCCCGTTATATTAAGATTATTCATATAATTTTCAAACTTGAGTCGAGTCTACATGGACATTGAATCGTTTGATTAAAGCCTGCTTTCTCTCTTACATTCTAAAGGAAAAAGAAAAGAGGAGTTAGTTGATGCTTATTTTAGGCTGTTATGCAGATGTGGATTGAATGGCGAATGGTGATCGTGTGGTGAACCCCCAAAAAGGTACTGGCGTGGCGGTCTTGTGTGATAGCTTTTGGAATCCATAGTTTATTATTAAAATAATAATAATAGGCTTTATCAGAATGAAAAATAGGATGTGATTGATCCAGAATAATTCAAAATATATTGCCTAGAAAGATGCAAATGACATAATTAACGATCATCCAAGTACAATTTAAGAAATAAACTAAAAAACATAAATAAAAAACATATAGAAATAAACTTTGGAATGTGCATTTGATTACCAAAAATTACAAACACTAAAAGTTACATAAATTAAATGTATACAAACAAATTAACAAATAATTACAAAAATTAATTATTAAAATCAAACAAATAATCAAATATACAATTATCAAATATACAATCTAGTTAGAATACCAAAAAAAAAATCAAACAAACAATCAAATAAATTAACAAATAATTACAGAAATTAATTATTAAAAATAAATTACCGAAATTAATTAATTTATTTTATAACTAAATTAATTACCGAAATAAATTACCAAATAATATACAATCTAGTTAGAATACCAAAGATTTCAAAGATTTTATACTCTCTGGCTCTTGGATATGATAGGTTAAATCAAAATGGCTCATTTCGCTACCTAAGTTTCTTATCTATCGTGAAGTACTAGATAGTGTCTACGCAGCTTCACTCATGATTGATTCAACTTGACCTTCCTAAAATTGCGTACCTATCGACCCCCCCCTCTTTGTAGGCGTGAGCCTCTTCATAGGCATGTTGTTGTTGTGTTGTTGAAACTTCGCGTTTGAACTTCCTGTAGCATAATATTTGTTGTTTCAAGAGTTTTATCTCATTATATTGGATGTCAACCTTTTGGAACCACCTGTTCTCATAGCTCAGACATTGAACTGCAAAGATACACATATTCCTTCTGCATGAACATCCCAAGAAACTGACATACTTTGGATGTCTTGCAGAAATTGCCGTTTCTAATAGAAGCACTGCATAGATTGGATTCAAGTGATCCGGCGGTTATTACTGCAGTTCTTAATGACTTTTCTGAAGTGCCAAGCCTGAAAGAAAAGAGTGCTTATCACTGGTAAGATATCGTCTTATAGATTAAGTTCTCACACTGTTGCTAGTGCGAGCTAAAATATAACTAACCATCTTTAGAGAATAATGAAGGTTTTGACAACAAATTCGACAATACACTGTTGGTTCAAACGACGATATGCTAATGCATGTGAGTTTTATTTGGAGATGAATATTTTAAAGGAATTCAATGATTGTCTTTTTGTAGTTGCTGACTGAAGTACATGTCACAAAAAAGAATAATTACACATCCTTGATATAATCATGTTGTCCTAAGTCGTAACACATCCATTGATCAACTTATCTATGTGTTGCCATATTTGAAGGTTAAGCGTAATCAACACATGTTTCTCCCGGAAGACAGTTGAGGAAATCTTGTCTTCTCTTGTAAGTCCAACTTTTTCAGTTTTGTTGTGATTGTTTCTATGTTTTCACTAACGTGTGGTACCTTTAATGGTCACAAAGCAAATTTCTTACACCTTTACCGATTTGAGCTATTTTTTTTTTCTAGGAGAGGAAACTTGAAAAAAACCAGGATGATTGGATCGCTTCAACCATTCAGGCATTGAAGAAAGCATCCCCAACAAGCCTAAAAATTTCTTTGAGATCGGTAGATACCATACCACTTTTTCAATTATTTTTGTACTATTTTGTTGCGTTGGTATAGAGCATAGTGGCATTCCTTTCCGATCAAAGTTTTAAATTTGGTTGTTGAAAAAAAAATAGCAGCAAACGCCAGTTGTTTATGTTATAGCAGAAAATATGTCCTTGAAATACAACTCTAAAGTACTGCATTATAATGATGAGATTATTAATTATATGATGTATTGATGTGCCACACAAACAAGCCATGTGACTGTTGTATTATAGATGAGTAACATGGTGGAACCATTGGCGCTAATTTTATGTGGTGGGCGTATGCACAGTGAACTGATATTATGTTTGATAAGTTCACAATTTTTATGTTAATAAATATCCAGATTAGAGAAGGAAGGCTCCAAGGGATTGGTAAATGCCTTACTCGTGAATACAGAATGGTTTGTCATGTCATGCGCGGAGAAGTTAGCAAAGACTTTGTCGAGGTGGGAACTAGTTGAAACGTGCCTATACGTCATTATTGCAGGTTACTAAACCTCTTTGCAAATATGCAGGGTTGTAGAGCCATACTTTTGGACAAGGACAGAAACCCAAAGGTAAATTCATATCTTTCAGATGTTTAGCTAATCTCCTAGCTCCAGTAATCCATCTATATATATAATTCTAACTATAACTTCTCTTTTTGATGTTTTGTTTGTCGATTAATATTTTCAGTGGGAGCCATCCAAATTGGAGTTAGTCACTGATGATATGGTCGATCGATACTTCTCCAGAATTGAAGAAGCAGACTGGGAAGACCTAAAATTTCCAGGGAGACTAGACTTGCCTCCCCATGCTGTTGCAAAACTCTGAATTCATAGATTAATAACTGATGTTTTTCAATGACGTCGCCAAGGGAATTGGTGATAATGCTTTCATATAGCTGTCTGAACGTGATCATAGTAATAAGGTGGAAATATTGATCCAGCATTATACTCTTGAATCATCCCTGGAAATATATATTGGAATTTTTTTTTGTTGATACTTCTCCATTTGCATAGACATAAAATTCATTCCTGTCATTGACATAGGTGTGACATGGTATATAAGCATGAAGCGTCGTTCGTATCTATTTAGCCTAAAGAATATCAATTATGTTATAAATCATTGTCAAATAGAATACTTGGTATCCAAGAAGGTAAGATAATTTGTTGGCCAAGAAAAGCAATATTACTTGGTTTTCAAGTTTTACAATTCAAGTTGTTTTGTTGAAGTAATTTAGGCCTATAAATAGATGTTGAATTTTAGAGAATCACATATGTTGGTTTTCTTAAACGTATAATCGAGTTAAAGCTTATGGGATCACGAATAAAAGGCAGTATGGATTGTCTAATGATAAGCAAAAATTAATTTCTGAATGTGTACCTTTTGAGTCGATTATATATATCAAGTTAGCGTGAATTGAATTTTAAGGTTGGTAGCGGAGTGAATTCCAATACTCAGCAGTATATCTCTAAGATATAACATCAATGAAATTCTCAGAAGCTACTTTAAATGCGTTCTTTAGAGAGTGCGCTATTTGAGCATTAGGTTTGTTGTGTTTAATTATTAAGCTTAAATGAAATGACGAGAGTTTTAGGAGATAAAAGCGCTCAAAATCACGTCTCTTCCCTCTGACCGAGGTAAAATCGAGTCCTCGTGATTCGATTTTCCGTTCAGAATGTTCCTTGGCCAGCTTTATCTTTAAAATTTATAATAAATTTATTATATCATTAGGTTTTCTGTTTGTGTGTGACCTCTTTATGACGAATTGATAAAGTAATATATTAAATAATATCAACTGAATATTACATTTTAATATATAGATTCTGGCCGGGCGCTTAGTAAGCGTAATGCTTTTTCAATAATAAATCTTTTTATAAAATACTAATTTGTCTAACAATTAATATATATTGAACTTACATATATATGTATATATAATTTGAATGAGTAAATCGGTTTATCTGTCTAAGAATTGTTAAATTTTATGGTCGAATTTCTCATATTTCCAACAACATCACCATCCATCAAAAAATTAAATAGTCAAATAGTAGTAAGATTGTAGTAAGTTTGAGACTTTGACTATTCTAGAAATTGTTATTTTGTGAGTTGTTTCTTTTCCACCAATATATTGAAAGTTATTTTGGCCCCTATTCGAGGTTAATATATATCAACTATATTTTAACTAGTTATTCTCAATAATTGGTATCAAATCAATGAGGAAAATTTGTCAAACTTTACATTAATCATGACATATTTCGCTACCTCCATTGAGAAGCTCAACTATAGCAACTATGGATCATGGAGTACCTGTATATGATTTTACCTGCTCGGACATGATTTGTGGGAGATAGTCAATGGAAGTGAAACAACACCACCAAAGGAGGCTAAAAGAGCAGTCACAATTTCAGACACATCAACTTCAACACCACGACTATCAGATGCTCTAAAGATAGCATCAGACCCTAATGCCTTGAAGAAGTCGAATTCTAAGGCTAGAAAAACCGTGTATGCCTTAATATTGGTTTTACAAGATGAGTTATACAGAGATCAAAGATGTTCGGACGCCAAAGGAGGCGTGGGATACTTTGACGGCGATGTTTGCCAAGAATAATGATGCAAAGCTGCAAATGCTCAAAAATGATCTTTTGTCGATCTCCCAAAGAAATATGTTCATAAGTAAATATTTCTTGAAGGTGAAATCTCTAAGTGACGAGATTTCTAAGCTAGATTGAGAGAACAATATTTCAGAGTCGAGGATAAAAAGGATTGTCATCCATGGGTTGAAGCTGGAGTACAAGAGTATTGTCATGCCAACATTAGTAGATCTGAAGAATTTGCTAAGTAATGAAGAGGATCTAAAAAAGTCCATGTCTATTGACCTACTATCGAAAAGCATCTTATTCACCGTAAGAGATAAAGGGGAGGTAAAGATGATGATGATGGGAGATTCAACAATCAGTATGTAAGGTAAAACCATGAGAGATGTTTCCAATCAGAGGAAGCTCGAGAAGCTAGAAACGGCGCTTGGAGATCGGCAAATCAAGAACGAGGTGTACGAGAAAATCGAGATAGATTTTTCCCGATCGAGGGGGAGCTAAGATTTTCTCTAATGATGAAACAGGTTTTTCAAAACTGTGGCATAGATCGTCAAAGGTGGCCAGATGCAACAAGCTTGTTTCAAGCGGACATTACGTCGAGAATTGCTAGTCCAAGAAAGTTGATTGACATGTTGTGATTGTAATAACTTGAATTCTGAAAAAAAAAAAAAATTATTTTTCGGTCGGCCGGGCGGGATCAGGGGGATAGTATAAATAATTTAAATTGATAATATTATTTAAATGGAATTTTTGAGCCGAATTACATTTATAGTTTAGTAGTATTTAATGTGGAAAATTTTATCTTTAAATCAATTCGAATAGTCAAAATCTGACGCAGATCGGTCGGTTTGTAGTATTTTTCGGTTTTGAGAATTTTAAAGTTTTAATCGTATGGCATGATATTATTTAGGGTTAAGTTAAATTTATGTTGGAGTTGTGTTGTTAAACCGGGGCAGCTTCGCCAAGCCGACGAGCGAAAGCGAAGTCTTGAGATATTTTTTGTGCGGACCCCGCGAGACCTTTATACTTATCCTTTAGCTTGTCATCATCCAAAAAAAAAAAAATTCTTCTTAACCACCATTAGGTGGCGAACTCCTTCTTGTTTCCTCAAGGAAAATTTCTTCAATTTTCTTCAAATTTCGCGAGAAACTTTGAGTAAAATTTTAGGAGAGATTCCCAGTCGTTCTCTACGTTTCGAGGTAAGAAAGTTCGAATATTTTGGAGTATTTCTTGGGATTTGAGGATGTTGACTTTTGGGGTGAGTTGACTTTAGGCTTGATGTTTATTGTATTATAGAATTGTCATCTAAAAGCTTTAGATTATGCATTATAATAGTTGATAATTATCGATTTATGGGGTTGAAAATCTTTAGGATCATAGTTGACTTTGACTTTTTTCTAAATGGTGTTTAAATGATAGAAGTGTACTCTTGTGGACTATATTTAGGATTTGTTTTGAGGTGTAAGTTATGATTTTGACGTGAGTAGAGAATGTTCGAGATATTACGAGTTTTTGTAAGTTGGATGGTAGATTGATTTGAGATTAAAGATGATTAAGAAATGTGATGATTAGTTGTTAATATGAATGTTAGGGTCTTTGAAACTGGTAATTGGAACTCGATCGTCACCTTATGGCCTTAACTTTTTAAATGGTGTACTGTGTATAATTATGTGTAAAGTTATGCAGGTCTTTGTAATGTAATTATGTGAATGGTGTATATGTTCTTGTGATATGATTGCATTAAGGGAATGGTATCGTATAATGGTTATGCGATTATGTGAGAGCCTAATATGATTATGTGATTCTGATACGGCGTTGAAGAAATTTGGTTTTTAAGGTAAGTGATGGCTTGAACTCCTGACTTATATTTACAGCCGATGCAATGGCCTTGTCGGCACTTGTGAGTATTTATGTGGCCTTGGCAGCTAGCATGTATTGTAATGGCACTTGGCGGCGGTTGTAATTGATTCTGATTGTGTGATGTATTAGGTATGCTTTGCTATTGTTGGAAGTAAAGTAGTTGGTTATTGAAGTGTAATTTGGAGTTATGTATGATTTTGAGGTGAGCTTGAGTATTAGGATATGTACTTATGGTTGGGATTACCAAAAAGTTAGGTGACTCTCGCTAAGCACTTTGCCGAGGATATGTGTGTGTGTACATACTACGGTATAGTGTGCGGTTTGGCCTTATACTTTAGTATAAGAAGCGGTATGACTCTCTTTTTGATCGCTTTCTTTGTGTGCGTTGTCGGTGTGGCACTATCTTTCTGATATAGCGGCGGTTTGGCACTTTATCTTCACGGTATAAGAGCGGTGTGAGTCTTTTGTTCCTTTCTTTGTGTGCATTGTCGATGTGGCCACACAATACTCACGGTATAGCGTGCGGTGTGGCCTTATACTTCGGTATAAGGCGGTGTTTATTAGCGATTGATCCGTTCACAACGAGGTAGGCCCAGTTGAGTATATGCGGGTAGAGGTTGGTATACTTGGGATATGAGAGATAGAAGGTGATGACTAGATTTATAGTCGATGTTGAGTCTGTGTGATTTCATTTGGGTGATTGTGTGTATAAGACCTACATTATATATTAAGTAGTAGTATATGCGAGGGCTTATTGTGGAATTATGTTGTATGACTTTCAGGTAATCCACGGCCTTGCATGTATTTTATTCATATTTGACTACGATGTTTATTCACAATCTTGTTGTTGTGCTATCAACAGTGCTTTGCTGGTTGTACTTCATTTTCGGGCGTCGACGCAGCCGGCAACTATTTTGTATTCGGGGATCACGGTATTTACTTTAGGTTGTAGCATTATTGTCTTTTTGTAGATATGTATATATATATATTAAGTGGCTAATGGATGAGATACCTTTTGAATATAAGGAACATTAGGGGCAAAAATTATATATCGAAGTTTATCTTGTCGTCGATGATGTTGATGATATTTTATATATATGGTGGAAAAGCGGATTGTGCTAGAATATAAATCTTGATCTAACCGCGATCTTGATGCCGTTAGAGGGTAAATAAGTTCCGTATACTAAATGGAAATTTGGGAAGATAAATCATTACTTAGGTTATAAAGATTTAAGATATGATACCATTAAGAAATAAATATGTTGGAAGATGTATGAGGAGCATTAGTTGTCGTAGGAGGAGTATGATTGTAAATTGAGATAGTACTTCAAAGTGAACTAAAGATAGGTGATTGAGTTGTATATGCATGAGTTATGAGAGGTTAAGATATATGTTTAAGTTATTGTGTGTTTGAGGTGTATATTATATTGAGATTAGCTATGCTTGAGAAGATATGAGATAGAGAAATACCTCTTGTGATTAAGGTGTCTTGTAGGTAAGTTGTTGACGTA
This sequence comes from Lithospermum erythrorhizon, assembly GCA_019722365.1. Classification (NCBI taxonomy): domain Eukaryota; kingdom Viridiplantae; phylum Streptophyta; class Magnoliopsida; order Boraginales; family Boraginaceae; genus Lithospermum; species Lithospermum erythrorhizon. The sequence continues at coordinate 25,566 of JADFUC010000778.1, forward strand.
GTGTGGGTTATCGGTGTTAGTTAGAAAGCCCGATAAGGAAAGTTTTTATTTTGTGGCAAAGTAGCTGCAAATAATACTCTGGAGTATATAGTCTCCCAAATAGGTAGGAATCTAAATTATTCTTATTAAATGCGATCGGGTAGGTTAATACGTGATATTTATTTTCACTTTCGACTTTTAGGCGACTCACTATTTTCACATGGGCGGGCGTTTCATGCCCCTGGAGTTGTTCTTGAATGGCCAGAATACATTGGCCGAGTAGGCTAGCGTACCAGCGAAGATGGCGATAGTGGCTTGAAGACACCAGCGGTCGTACTTTTATCTTCTTTGGAAGCTTACATTGTATGTAATAATTATTATTATTTCGAGTTGTATAACAAATTGTTTGATGTGTATTTATATTATGATTTTCAATGTTGTTGCTATTGGTTGGCTTTCGCGATGGGCGAGTTATATTGTTTTATTTATGATGTGAAAGAAGTCATTTTTTATTGTTATCCGTGGTTGGTGACTCACGATTATACGAGTTGATGGCGGTCCCGACCTCAGAGCCCGCTTTGGGGTAGTCGTTACAATTTTAATTATCGAGTCTAGGTTTCTTGTTTTCTTGGTGTCTTTGTGTGGTTATGTCTTTCCAGAGTTCGGGTTATAAGTGTGTTGTGTGTGGTCGTTTTGGTTTTGAGTTCGTTTCTTTCCGAATCAAGTTGAAATTTGTTGAGGCGCCACTTGAAGATTCGTTGACTTCGCGTCACGAAGTCTTCTGAGACTACTTTGCATTTTGTGTTTTTGTGGTGTTATTTGATTGAGATGTGTTATATTAGAGGAGATATGTGGTGAATTGGGTAATATGAAGCGTCACGTCGAGTTATGTATTTGTTGAGATGGGTAGGCCCCAGGCATATATGGAATCGGTACAATGAGTAGATAATATTTATGAGATTATATTGGAGCAGAAATCAAGTAGCAATGGGTTAGAATATGATCTGAAATTGCTCGGAAATATTATGAGATATTAGGGTGATCTATATATTTTGGGAAATGTCTTAATAGTTGATGTGGTGGTACAGTGCTAATGAGATTTTATGGCGGAAATTAATTAAGGATAAGTGTGATAATTAATATACGATATACTCGAGGTGGAGTTGTAAAGAATATCAATGGGTTATAAGTAAGGTTACTGGTTAACTAAGATCTGTGATTATAAGGAAGTGTGAAATGTGGGTTTGATCGGAAATGATAAATAAGTTAAAATTGAATACAAATCGAAATTTGAATAAGAAAAGAATTTTGAGTTATCTGTTAATAATGTTTAAGTAAGAGTTCGGTGGTTGAGTAGAGTGTATCTTTTGTGATAGAAATGATTATTCTTGAGGATGTAAACTCTAGGTTGAAACCTTTGGAGATGGAATACAGATGAATACGTTTGAGGATTTACGGAAAAGATCGAGTTATGACGGGAAGCTATTGAAAGGAATTCACTAGTGTTGAATTTGAAGTTGTTGATAAGTTGGAAGCGGTGTGGCCAGATTTAAGGGTAATAAAAGGTTAGTTGAGGAGGATTACGGTGACGTGTAGTCGTAGGATTAGCGGTGTCGTGGTGTAAGATGTTGATCTTTAAAACAATTAAATTTCTCTTGTATACTTGGAGTAATTGGGGATTTATCACTCGGTTGTTACCTTATCTATGTTTGAGTGAAGTATATGGTAATTGATTGTCTGTGTGTCTGCGTTATAAACTTATCGGTTGGAGTTGACTTTTTGAATTTTATTGCTATAAGCGATTCTTAGGCCTTAAATTAGTTGTTTTTGAGTTAAAGTTAGGTTTGGATGAGTATTTCTTGATGTTTGAGGCGTTGACTTTTTTGGGATTTAGTTGACCCGGCTTTTTGTGGGTTATTATTGCTTATAATTATTATCTAGGCTTAGATTATAGTATAAGAGATGATAATAATCGATTTTTGGGGTAGAAAGTGTTGGTATAGTTGAGTTGACTTTTGAGTTGACTTTGGGTTGACTTTTCTAAAATGTTGTTGAGAGTATAAATATGTTATTGGACCTTTATTGTGATTGTTTTGAGGTGGAAATTATGATTTATAAGTTGTTGGAGGAATATATGTTGAAATTAGTTTTATTAGATTTTGAGTAGTAAACGGGCTTTGGGATTTGAGGTTGTTAGAAATGGGTTTAATTAGTTGGAAAAGTTGATATTTTGGGTTGATTGAAATTGGTTGAAAATGTTGGGTATTTTGGTTAAGGTGTTGGCCGATCATGGGATTTAGTCGGGATAGTTGAAGTCGTCATTTAATGGTTATTGAAACATAATTAGTAATCTATACTTAAGTTGTCAATTTGTAACTAAAATGGGTTGAAAGTTAGGAATTGAATTAAGATAAGGGTTAAAATTGTTGTGAGTAGTAATTTGTAACTAAAATGGGTTGAAAGTTAGGAATTGCATTAAGATAAGGGTTAAAATTGTTGTGAGTAGTAATTGTATTTCCGGGTGTTTTGATTAGACGCGGAACGTGGGAAAAACCTTGGATCGATTAAGTGGGGCGTTTCTTATTGCTAAGCGAGTAGAGTACTTATCTGGGTGTTACTTCATTACTACTTTTAAATTGTGTGAACATGTTATTGTGGTATGATTATGTGAGAATGGTATACATGTTATTGTGGTATGATTATGTGAGAATGGTATACATGTAATTGTTGTATGATTATGTGTGATTCATTTGTGTGAGCCATAATATGATTATGCGATTGTATTCTGTGGCGTTGAAGATTTGCTTGAGGTAAGTAATAGCTTGAACTCAACTTATGTTTCTTGTGTTCTGTGGCCTTGTCGGCATTTACGTTCTACGTGGCCTTGTCGGCCTTTGTTGTATTTACTGTAGCTTTGTGATCACTTATGTATTTACGTGGCCTTGTCGGCACTGCCATTTTAAATGTGGCCTTGTCGGCCTTTATGTATTTATGTGTGGCGCTATAGCGATTACAGTTGATTTTGATTGTGAGCGTTTTGGTACATTGTGCTTTATTGGTTAGAATAAGTAGTTAGTTGCTCGGAGGTGTTTGTTTGAGTTATACGTGACTTTGGTGACTTGGTATTTGGATATGACACATAGTTGGGATGATTAGGGGTTAGGTGACTCTCATGCTGCGGGATATGTGGCGTTATTGAGTGTATCACTACGGTATAAGAGCGGTATGGCTTCTTTATGATCGACTTTCTTGTGTGCATTGTGGAGTGTGGCATTATACTTGGTGTATAAGTGCAGTTTGGCGCTTATCACTACGGTATAAAGCCCCGGTATTAGTCTTTTGATTACTTTGTTGTATGCGTGTCGGTGTGGCCTTATACTTAGTGTATAAGTGCGGTTTGGCCTTATACTTCGGTATAAGGAGGCGGTATGACTCTCTACGATCCCTTAGTTATTGTGCATTGTCGGTGTGGCCTTATACGGGGTATAAGTGGGTTGGCCTTGCTCTTCGGTATAAGGCGGTGTTTATTAAGCGATTGGTCCCTTCACGCAAGTAGACGGATTGAGCATATCACGCGTTAAGAGGTTGGTGTACTTGTGGAGATATGAGAGATAGATGGTTTGATGACTATAGTTATAGTCGTTGTTGGTCTACCCGTGATTTTATTTTTGGGTGATTGTGTGCCCTAATTGAGACTTTGTATTATATCTTGACATGTTGTTTAATTTTGTATGGTGTTGTATGATGCGTTTTTTTATGACTCATTTATAGGTTATGGATATTGTCTTGATTATGCTAGGTGTTGCCTTGATGAATTATGTCGAATTAGGTTTCGGTTGATTAGTGATAATATTATGATTTTTTTCTTGTGGATTACAGGTTGGTATCGATCGTTATACATCCTTTTAAGGTTAAAAGTTGAGTTAGTTTAATGGATTTGAATAACTTTTGAATGAGGGCATTAGGTATAAAAATTATAAACCGACGTTAGTACTAATCCTTAGATGATGTTGATGATATTTTATATATAGTGGAAAGTTAGTTCAAGCGGGTTAGTATATAGCTATGATCTAACTTGACGTTGATGGGTAGGTGAATAAGTTCCGTAGACTAAATGAATAAGTTGGTGAGATAATTGAAATCTTTAAGTTATACGGATTAAGATATCGTTGATGGGTTGTATTAAGATAATGAAGCGGTGGAGGTTAGCATGATAAATATTCGGATGTCATAGGAGGTATATGATTATAATTGAGAATAGCACTTTCAGAGTGAACTAAAGATAGTTGGTTGAGTTGGCTCAATGAGTTGTGGTAATGTTTGAGTGGTATATTATATAAAAATTAGGTATCTTGAGGAAGATATGAAATGAAAGATATCTTGTGATTAAGTTGTCTTGTGAGTAAGTTGTTGACGTGGTGTGGAGTTAGCCGGTGTTAATTCGAGGAGAGAAGCCGTTAGGAAAGATTTATCTTGTCGAGAGGAGCATATAAATATAACTCTTGGGGTGGATAGTCGTTAAATAGATAAGGGTCTTGATTAATCTTTGTTTGTATGAGTGGTAGGTTAACCGTGATATTTGTATTATTTCGGCTTTTTAGTTGACTCACTTATTTCCTATGGGCGGGAAGTTTCGTACCTAGGTTGTTGAGATGACCGAGATGCGTTGGCAGTAGGCTAGCGTGTACCAGCGGAGGTAAGCGATGGTAAGCGAAGATCTCAGCAGTTATACTTTTATCTTAACTTGGAGTTTTTGTTGTACTTAATAATTGTTGTTGTCTCGGTTGTAAAACCCATTGTTTGATGTTGTATTTATATTATTACTTTTGAGTTGTTGTAGCGTTGGTTGGATTCGTAGATGGGCCGAGTTGTATTCTTTTATTCTGGCGTTAAATGAAGTCGTTTTATGGGTTATCTATCGTTGGTAAATTTCTGATTATTGAGTTGATGGCGGTCACGGCCTCGAGAACCCTTTGGGAAGCGAATTCTGATAATGAGGAAATGAGAATGTCGGTAACAAAAAATAGTGATTAATGAATAATTAAGTCCTTAGCTTTTATTTCTAGTTTTCCTATTTTTTAATCTATCTTTTCTTTACACATGTGATGGCCGCCAATATAGTATTTCAGCCATAACCAAAAACCATTAGCTTTTATTTACAGTTTTTCACATTTTTTAATCTATCTTTTTCTTTTACATGCTTGATGGCAACCAATAGTATTTCGTACTTAACCAAAAAACCATGCCTGAGGTGCGTCTCATCACCTTGCATGTAGCGGCCTCCTGACGCCTTTCAAACTATGGCGAGGCAACGAGTGTACCTCGGTATCTCAAATGATGTCTTGAAATCTTCTTCAAAGGCAACAAAACAACTATTGAAGACAGTAATCTTATAAAGCTTGATAATGATGATCATGTCAGTATAGATGCACCAACGTCTTTCTCATTGGTTTCATCTAGAGAAACAATTTACACAACATTGCTTCTCCTAAAAGAACAAAAAAATTATACACTCTTTATTTTCACTAACGGATTATTCTCTCAAGTATGGTATAGAAACTATCAAGACTCAAGAAAGATGGAGGATGGAGCTCAACACTACATGATAGTAACTCAGAGCGTGAAGTTGTGAACTTTAGCTATTTTAAATTTGAAGGATATTGGTATTAGTACTTTTAATTTGATATCATCTAATAGTCTTGAAGGTTTCAGACAAATTTCTTTGAATAAATATTATGCATTATCTAAAAAAAAAACATATCAAAAAGAAAAAGGGGACAAAACTTTGTTTTGGCTTGTATATCAAATTAACATCTTTAGTTTCTCACCTGAGATCAGCTGTCTGGACTTGAGATGAACAATAGGAATTTCTGCTACCTGTAGTCTGTTTAGATATTTAACATCTATTTAAATAACACGGATTACATAGAAGAATCGAAGATAGGCAGACCTTTGCTCAAACTGCTTTAGCAATCAGCACAGATGTACATGATTGTACAAGTTAGTTGAAAGTTACCAAGACATGCAATTCAAATTAGAAAATAACAATCATGTTCAGCAAGTGAAATATGTTCAAACACACGATAAGTAAACATCTTAAACCAGGGTTCTCGACTCTAAATTCTCCTCGGTTATCAATGTTTCGAGGTAATCAGTCGTGTCTCAGTTTGTGTAGTTCTAACAATCATCTGAAGAAAGACTTCGTATTATAAGTATTCTGTTACTGTATCTCTGGATAAGGTTATCAATAAGGTAAAGCTTTTAGCCTATTCCTTTCTTCCTCTGTCAATTATATAGAACCTCAATTAGCAGATTCCTCACTCATTCCCTGGAAGACCAAGTTCATTAGATCCAGCTGTTACATAATCACTGATACTATCATTGCTATTTCATTTATAGATTTAACAATTTATAAATGGGAATTTTGCATTGAGCCCTTCAAGTAAATATCCACCACATCAGGCACATGCCAAGGGCTTAAAGCAACAAGGTTAAAATACATCTACCAGTAATCCAATAATAATTCAAGTTATACAATGTCATCAGTGTATAAGTGTAGCTTTGAGAAAACAAAGACCATTAGAAAGCATGCATGTTGATAAGATTTGTATCTAGAATAAAAAACTGCGATTCTAGTAACCACCAAGAGGCCTTTTCTTCCATGTAGTGAGAGCAAGTCTAACCACAAAAGTGTAGGTACCCGCTATTTTTCCACATTCCGAACATAATATCTTTGAGCTTGAGAGGAAATGTCTGTTCTGCTCCTGTAGAAGGGACGAGATGATGATCAAGGTGAGAGGAGCTCAAATGTTAAACTACCAAGTACCAACCACCAACACAAGGGTGTTATCGGAAGCATAATTTTAATTTAAGAAACTAGATCATGAAAGTAACTGAAGTGGATAGATTTAAGAGTATTACCTGGTTTTCCCTCCATTGTAGAATCTTTGAACTAAAGGTAATGTAATTAACAAAATACAAGCAAAATAAGCATGAAGCTTCATTTCGATAGATTGTAATATAACACATATGCATATGTGAATACAAGTAGCTTCAACAATTTGTGTGATGAGCAGAAATGATACATGAGATAACAACATTTCGGAACTAATACACTGATGTGCAGGGCAGAGCTAACTATAATGAAACAGTACGTCTGTAAAGTATCTCATCATCACTTTCATCCTCCTCATCTGACACAATATCATTTCGTGGTAATGGTAACTTCCCACCCATATAAAATGATGGACCTGAATTCTCTGCCTCGATATAGTTTCCACGAACTCTCTCTTCAAATCTTTTATCACTGCAATTAAGAAACCAAGCCAACGACGACTTTATTCCTTTAGCTTGTAGACTATGATATCTGGGTTTGATCCGCGATTCCAAACTATAAGTGAAGTATTCTGGAAAGTCTACAAGCTCTTTCAACGGCCTGCCCATTTCACTCTTGAAGAAATAATAGCTATTTTTCATGAGCCCAACCGACACAGCAACTAATTGAGGACACTTGATAATCATTTTAGCCACATCATTGATAGTAAAAGTCCTTGCAAGAAGAAACTCAACAGTTTTCATAATGACTCTCTGGTTTAGACTAATGATTTGGGGCATCTTTTCAACCACTAGAGCAAATCCACCGGGATCAATTTTGAGCTTCAAGTTAAAGAAATACTGCTGCGATGATAGTTTAGCCTTCAATGGTAATCCAAGTATCTGCGGATATTGTGCAACAACCAAACAAATTGCCTCCTTCCGAATTCCAAAACTTACTAAACAATCAACATTTGGCCTTACAGTCTCCTCCAGATCATATCCAAGTATATAAGCTCGTTTCTCAAACATCCTTGCCAGAATCTTCTTCGGCAGACCCAATGAAACCAAAAAATCAACTAGCGGCTTTATCATAGACCCAACCCTCATCCCCAACAAATAAGGATACTGTGTGACCATCGGCCCAATATCCCTCGGATTAACCCCCATACTAACCAAATACCCCACGGTAGAACTCATAGTCCCGTCAAGCTTAAACCCTAACAACTCCGGATACTTCAACAACACATACCCAATATCCTGTTTCTCCACATCAAGCCCTCTCAAGAACTTGATAACCGGCTGCAACTCCACAACAACGCTCGCAAACAAACATTGGGGGTAATTCTTAACGAACTCGCCCATCTTATTCCTCGGTATCCCTATCTTTTCTAAATAGCTCAATACAGGGACCATATTCTTCCTCACACTACACCCTAACATTAAAGGGTACTGATTCAAGTCATCAATCGTTAAGCCGAGCTTCTGCAAGAACTCGACACGTTCCCTCATAACCTCAACGGTAGAGGGCAGTTCCAACTCCTCTAATTCATCGGGTATAATGCCTAAAGTTTTGAGATAATCACAGATTATTACTCTCGACACGAGCTTCTCCTTTCGGCCCTGAATTACACCCCACGTCACACTAGGCATTTCATACTCCGAAAACTTAATGGAATTTGTGGAATATTCTTCAGATATATTAAAATTCACAGGGTTTATGGAGGGTCTAAAGTTAAGTACAAAAATGGGTTTTCGCTGGAATATTTTTATCATTTTTGTTATTGATTGGGTTTTTGTTAAGAGTGATGCCATTTTCGTTGTTAGTGGTATGGATATATTCGTAAGTAGGTTTTTTGGGAGTAAGAAGGCTACCTGATGGCATAGGTGGACCTACTGAATTTTTTCATATGACCTTGAGGCGAAATAGAGATGTATTGTAAAATGGAGTGTTTTGTTGATTTTTGGTATGGGTGTAATTGATTTTTAGTTTAATTTTGACATGTTTGGCTGTTTTGCGTATGTTTAGGGCAGTTGAGTTAGGTATCGAAGTCGGGTAACCTACATTGCTGGAAGACTCCGACCTGAATACCTCGATGTATCGCCAAGGCTTAACGAATGGTGACGAGCTCAAGGCCACAGTTACTCTGGCCATTTATTTACTCTGGGCCCTGCTAATAAATTGTCAAAATTAAAAAAGATATTATAAAAAATATTGCTCAATACATAATCATAAATAAAGAGCAATGACATTATTCAAAAGAATTATTATGATTTATAGATAATTATATTTGCTACATGTGAGGCGGCCAGACTTTTGTTTAACTATTTTAATTTAATTTATTCAATTAATCAACTTAATTTGGAGAAAATTTTATAAAGATTGAAGGCTTAATTCTAAAATCGACAAAGATTTTCTCAAGTCATACGATTAACTTAACGGCTCAAAAAAGATTACCCTGCACTGACTACATTAAATTCTAATCGTTATCTTAACGGAACAGCCGCATCAAAATAAGATTTACTCGTCACATTCACCCTACTATCTAACGAATGAATCTGCATTCTTAACATCGGTCAATTTCTTACCAAGTTTCTATAATTATATATCAAGACATGTACAATGTGTAAGATGAAGATAGACTTGGGCTGGACTATAAAGTATATTAGAATGTGTTGGTTCCATGGATGATGGACCTATGTAAAAGAGAATGGTGTTCTTGGATTATTAGTGTACCAAGTTGGAAATATATATAGTCATACTAATGCATACTTCTTCACTCTAAATTAATCACAATCTCTACAAGACTACCCCAAATTACTTTTTTATTCAATACTAATCCAAAATACATAATTGATGTCATTGGATTCCTATTTTTAAAGATTTTATAATATTATTTTTTGTAATTTTTCATAATATATATAAAAAGTAATAGATAAATAAAGTTTTGTCTCAAAATGGTAATTCAATTAATTCGAAATCTATGTAGTGATTTAACAAAATAATTTTAGGCTAATTAGTCAGTTTCCCTTGAACGATAGATTACCCTTTCGCTGTACCTAAAAGATAGTTCATTTGGCGAATGGTCCCAAACCCCGTATTTTCACCTTTTAAATAACAAAACGACTATTTTACCCATAACACTAAACAATATTATAAGGAGCACATTTAAAATATTTTACATAATAATAAAATCTCTAAATCTCCTTTGTCGATTATTATACTCCCATCTTACCCCTACCCCTACTCCTAGCTTTCCCCTCTTAAACTTTTCCCCTAAACTTTCACCGACTATCAATTTTTTCGTGGATAATACTTACCCTACCCCCCTATACAATTTAACAAGAGACAAGCACGGTGAAATAATCGCTAAGCATAAAAACATAATAACAACTCTTATATCTAATAAATCAAAAAAAAAAAATGATTTGGAAGATGAAGACACAACTGGGGAGGGTGCAGTTAAGAACAACTCGATTTTGCAGACTATATATAAAGACAGGTTCGGGTCGATATATTCGAGTAAGCGCACGGTTTACGTAGTCCTGATAGTAAACAACAAACTTTGTTTCCCAAAGTGACAAGGCTTCCATATATTGATTGCTGAATTAAAAATGTCACCGATTAATTTATTAAATTTTAAACTCTAAATTTTTCAACCTTTTTTCATACTCTGTCAAATCTAAATGCATTGTACTATTCGATTTTGACATGGGTTTGTAATTTTCAAAGTAATTCGTTCTTCCCGCGCTTAACTTTTTGTCCGTGCATTGATTGGGTCATAAGTAATGCAAGGTGGGTGTAGGTAAAGGAAGGCGGTAGCGGTGGTTTACGTTGACGCTGTGGTCCGTATTCTTATTTTGATGATTAATAAAATATCGATTTACTATCTAACATGCTATGACAAGATTTTTATGTAGTCATGTTAGAAAGATGTTTGCCGAAAGACGCTAAATGATATACTTATTTAAGCAAAGATAAGCACATTTGCGACGAGAATTCAAGCAAGATCTTCAAAAAACGACGCAACGTAAAATGGATTCGAAGACTAAGATGATTCAAGAGTTAAAGATGTCGAGTGACGGTACTAATGGATGCAAAGCCTACAAAGGTAAAAAGTTAGTCAACAATGCTTTTAAAAGTCTCTGAATAATCTTAGTTGAAGTTTTGTCGAGATATTTTTCAAATTATTCTTGACAAAAAAGTGTTAAGCGTTTTAAAGTTTTAAGATATTTTGTCAAAATAAAGGGTTTTGAGAATCTTAATATTTATAAATAAGGTTTGATATCATATTATTAAAGTGTTTGAAAAGTAAGTTTTAATGTATTTTGAATCACAAATTGAGTTATAACGAAGCGAAAGCACGATGGAGCACTCATGACAAATACGACGGCCGAGTAAACTTTCCGCAAGTCTATCGAGGGCTCCATCATGGGCATATGGTCACGATGGACACCTAATGACGGTCACGACAGTTTCGAGTAAACATTCGCAAGTTCATCGAGCTCCCCATCGCGGCCCTCGGGGTCTCACGGAGCACTCGATGGCTAATAAAATATGACCGCTTGAGCTCTAATTTTACATCATTTTAAACCCCACTCAAAAAACCATTTCATCCCAAGTCTATTCCCTTCAATTGCTCAACATTTTCTAAGGCAAATCTCTATTTTAACATCAAATCTGTGAGATAATCAAATGAAACACTGTCGAGTTAGCACTCCTTGATCCATGAGAGTCAAGGGTTCGAATCTCATGTAGTGTGAAGGGGCTGGGAATTTTTGTAATATTAACTATAAAAAACATCAAATCTCCCTAGAATAAGCTTCAATTATTTTGGCTATCCTCTGTGACTTTGGACTAGAATTGTTTAACTTTATACATAGAGATCGTGGATAAAGAAGTGAGCATTCAACGTATTGTTGAATTGCTCAAGAGAAAAAAGCTTCATCAACTTCACTACTAATAGATAAGAACGTCAACCTTTATTGAATTGTGATTCCTAACGAGATTGCTAGACGGTTCTAAGTGGTAGAAGCAGAGCGTTGTTCAAGGTTGGTGTAGATCTTGAACACTTAGGCGGGATCTTCTAAGGTCACTGAGGATTCTCGCTGCTGTCACAGGCGTAGCTAGTGTTTTAGCATAAATAAGGTGTATATTTAGTCAAGTTGGCTCAGACGCCACTAGTTCGAACTCCGTATAATATATACGGGTTAATTTTCCAAACCCCAAGGTTGAAAAAGCCGCGGTCGAGCACTGTGAGGATAATGAAAAAATTAAGCACACATCACAAATCCAAGTACGCATAATCTAATTAGAGATATGCTTACTGTAGGTGATATCAAAGTACGTGAAGTATAAACAAGAGTTAACACTGCCGAATTCTCAAACCACTAAGTCGTGCAAAGCACGCATTTAGCATGCAAAGGAACATAGGTCTTAGATAGACATCGGGGAGCGCGTTAGGTTGCTGAGTTAGTATATCTATTATAAGTTACGCGAACAACATTTGAATATCAGTTGCTTTTTTATATTCTAGCATATTTGTTTACTTCGCCTATATGTTTTAAATTTACGTATAATGTACATGGGATAAATCACGAGTGAAAAGTTAAATTCCTACGTTAGTCTATGTTTTCTGTAGAGGCAAATACGCACTATTGATTACACCTCTTCAAGCCTAAAACATGTGGATAACCAAAGCTAGCCTCTGGCCGACAATGAGAAGCTAGGCGACAAGCATCATATGACTAACATGGTATTTTGATTGAAGGATCAAGATTGATCAATGCTAGCCTGCTGGGTGACCAGGATCAATACTCATTGGCCGGTCCCATGACTGGGAGTCGGTATGACCAAACGAATTCATGTAAGATATGTATATCTCGTGTCCAAGTTGATATTTGTTTAGCATTTTAGGTTCGACAATTCTTAGACCTACGATATATAACTATCTCGTGTTATATAAGATCTCAGATTTTGACTAAGACCAAACGCCCGCCTAAGCGGACGGCTAACGTATATGTCAATACAGCCAATATAATATGGATGCTGATATATCATGGATTTATCCGCCCTGATATGAAAGACTCAGCCTCTGCCACGCTGGCAATTTATCGTCACGGATACCATTTTATTCGGCCTATACTCGGTAAAGAAAGTTGTGGGTGTTTTCATGACACACTTTATGGTTAGCCTACGACTTTGTAGATCGCACGATAAAGGAATCTATGTATTCAATTGTAAAATGGGAGCGCTGAAATCAATGAATTTAATTCTATTATGCCCATCGCGACAATTGTGTATCAATTCATTTACCGGCTCAAGTTAAATGAGATTACCGTAACTTAGTGTTCACCTTAGTAATTGTATATTACTAGTAGTTCTCATGATAATTTAAGAGGTTAGCGAGCAATTTCTAGATCTTACTTATTAATCGCTATAATAATAGTAATTGGTAAATTATTATTATTATTATACAACTTACTATTATCCGAGCCTAGTCAAAGCACATATACAATGATATTCGGTCATGAATGAAATTAACGAGACTCAGATATCGAGAAATGTATCTCTCAATATTTATATATTTGTCAAATATATGTCATTTAACATCAATTGGTTAAACTTGCAAGTTTAATCAATTAAGCAATTGAAATTGATGAATAACTTGATAAGTTAGTCGACAGCCGACTGCTAGTCTTCTTTTTAATTGACTTGTTAAGTTGAATAAAAGAGAACAATCACTAGAATCTAGTATGAATTTAATTTGTGATAAACACCAAATTCATACATCCCTGATCCTCAAAATGATATATAAATTAATCTAAACACATAATTGCACTATGAATACAAAGAGTTCTTACATTCAAATGAAGACGAAATGAAACCAACTCCCTCAAGCGAAGATGCCTCGTGAATGCCTCGGAAACCTCTCCAATTTCTTTAACTAACACCATAACGATGTCCTCTGGGATTGCACACACCAGAAAGTGAATCGAACCAGACTCGAATCCTCTGCTGAAGTTAAGTGAGGAAACAAAAATGAAGAGTAGCCTCATTTCTGGGTGGGAGGAGGGCGGTTATTCTAGGTGGGAGGCAAAGTGGTTTTCATTTCATGAAATGAAAACCCTTGTCTCTTCCTTTAAATACCATTAATTTCCACCAAGGCTAAACCTGCTAAGAAATCGGTTTAACTCGTTAACTTAATTAGACCGCTATGGCTTCCAATCAAAATATTACTACTGAGTTGTTCCATTTTAATTAACTTAACAAGTCAATTAAAATACTAATCTAGTCACTATCAAATAACTTATCGCTTATTCATCAATTTCAATTGCTTAATTGGATTAATTCAAGCTTTAACCAATTGATGTTCATCAATATATATTTGTCAAATATATAAATATCAGAGATAGATTTCTCAATATACAAGTCCTCGCTTAATTTCATGCATGAAATATAACTTAAATATCACTATATGTGTGTCTCTAGGCTCAGAATAGTAAGTCAGAGCAATAATAATAATCGACCAATTACGGCTATTATAACGACACCAGTAAGATCTAGCAATCGCTCATAACCCCTTAAATTAATACTGGAACTCAAACTAGTAATATACAATTACCAAGGTGAACACTCAAGTTCTAGTAACTACTTAACCAACCCGGCAAATGAATCGACACAATTGTTGCAACGGGTTACTGCATGGGGAATCAATTCTCATTGATTTCCAACACTCCCACTGCCTCTAATACCAAAACAATTCTCATCGCGGATTCTAGTCGAGGGCTAACCATAAGAAGTGTGCCGCGAAACACCCACAAATTTTTACTCGAGTATGAACCGAATAAGCATTTATGGCGCCCCATAAACCAATTCATATCAACTGCATGGAGTCGATCTTCCTCAGAGAATGACGGATAAATCCTTCCCGCAATATATCAATACTCCATTTATAATTTCACTGTGACCCAACACACGCCGTTATAATCCCTCAAGTAAGTGCACGCTTGGTCATAGTCAAAGCAATGCAGCCTATATAACAATGTGACATTTATATATCGTAGTCTAAGAATCGTTGAACCTAAAATTCTAAACAAATATCATAGGACATGTATATACATATCTTCTATGAATTGCTTTGGCCATGCCACCTCCCTCAGCCACTGGGGACCTGGGCAACTCCCCACGGTATCATCTAGTCCTCAGATAATTTGATCAATCTTGATCACTAATCAAACACCATATTAGTCATACGACGCCGCCTAACTATCAAAGATTCCGACCAAGGCCTTTGGCTATCTTATGTTTCTAGGTCAAAGAGTTGTAATCAACAATTCATGTTGCCTCTAGTAAGTACAGACTAACCTAGGGATTTTAACTTTCACCATCGAGATACAATACATGTATATTATATATTTAATGCTAAATAAAATACGGGCAACTTTTGAATGAATCACGATCCATGTAGTTTAGTTAACAATCAGATTAAACACAAATGAACTTTTGTTTTAATCAACTATTTAACTATTCCGTAAAGTGAATGAACTAGCTCCCACCGAACTTTGCCAAATGCCTTTTATTGCTTCATGAAACCAAACTTGCTGAACCACAGTGGTGCTGATCTCAACTCCGAGATTTACGCTAAATCCATACATGGACGATCCTTTAAGCTTGCATGACTTCTTAGATCATTTCATGATACGTAAAGAAAGAGGATAGTGATTACAATCACATGCTTTACCGAATAATACTTAAGCGCCCCATTCATCGACCCAACGTAAATCATCAATTTAATTAAGATTATCCCGACATAGCCACGCATTTGTACTACATCAAACGGGTTTCAAATCCATTTCTCGAGGTTCCATCGGGTAGGTTTACAACACAATTCCTCAAGTGTTAAAACACATCTGCCTTATTAAATGGCTATTGCTTCTTAAATAAATACCAAACAAAGCGTAATAACTTGTCAAGTTGTAATAATCGAGTTCAAGTTTTTAGTTTACTCACCGAGCATACTGTGACTACCCTATTATGAAAATTCTGGCTAATAGCTTTCATATGGTACAACCGTCCATAATGCTACTATCACATTCACATGTCAAGATCAACAACTCCGATCCATTCCATGTAACTATATATTTACCTCTATTCTAAAGTTATACTCAGCGCTTTTCCTCGAATCCGCTGAATACGTTAAGTAAAACTTCACACCCCAATCACGGGAATCATGCTACGCCAAGGAATGTGGGTAATAATAACACATGACCTCGACGGTGAATCATATTATTATGTATTGAGCCCCCCAACCACTCTCTATTAATGCGAGGCCCCAATGCGGGATTAGACCTCTGTAACGAAGAAATGGGCTTCTGTCAATAAGAGAATCTGCCTATTTTATAGAATTTAATCTATTATAGATTTCAATCACCTCGAGCTTCATGACATCTTAAGCGAATGTCATGGAAGCTGACATATATAATGTGACTGATCATAGCATGTGTCACATATATGTAGCCGGGCTCACAAATGTATAAGAATTTAATGACTACTATACCTTTTAAGGTTAGAGGAAGATTTCTTCAACATTTAGTTTATCAAACTTTATTTATGCAGTTACGCTCCCACTCAACCTTTAAGGAACTCATGTTCTTTCATCACTCTTGATTCTTGGCTGATTTTCACTGGCACGTGCGAGGATTTTAACTCCATTATACTCAATCTTAAGCTCGCAACTTCAGATCCTAGAGTATGGAAACTTTCTTTACATTCTCGCTGAGACGTGGAGTTCCAATAACAATGTCAAGTATCCATCATCGCCGATCATTACTAGTAACATTCTTTGATAACTTATGACCCACATGTTACAACTCGTGAATAAAGAATAAGGAAAGCTGAATCAACATGAGCACACCAACCAACTAATGTTTAATCTTGGTTTCTCAACCAAACGTATGACTAAACGCCTATTCATGACTCGCTGTCATTTAATGAGAATACATTTATTACTCGATGATTCACCATCCGTAAAGTAATATAGAACGGGCTTTTACTCCTCGATTTAATCACCATCCGTAAGCATAAAATAAAGCTTTATACTCAATCCATGTATTCACATCTTATTTCATTAAACACCTCAAGTCATTTATTGGAGTATTATTTATTCATGTCAGTTAATTGTATCACCGCATTTAGTTTTAAATGCATCAAGAGTGGATACTTCGATATTTCTAATATCATCAGTATCTCCATTTGAGCCACTTGAATGCATTCAAGTCACATATTTATTTCCATTATTTGTACTTCATAATGAAGACTCTATATGTACAATAAATTACAACATTATAGTGGATGGAAATAAATACCAAAGATCCTTCCGGTTATGTACAAATGAAAGTTAATATCAACTTTGGATCTGAGTTAAATTGTCTACTACAAAGGACATAATACTAACTCTATCCTATACGAGACGCTTCAAAGTTTGTTTATCAAACACAACTCTCGAGTTGTCTCACGCTTGAATATGAATAAATTAATTAAAGGTATATGAGTTAAATCCTTTTATTATGTGAAATTATTTCATTCTCTTTGTGTTTCAAGCTGAGCACACAATCCTTGCTTGTATCACTCAACTAATGACACATCTAAGGTTGAATGAAATCATCTCGTATATGAAATTGAAAGATTCATCCATTTGTGTTTTTCAACTTCATTAAACACAATTCCTTAATTACGATCTTTAACAAGTACGCTTTTAAGACAATCTCATTCTTCTGATGATATCACTTATATCGATGATATTCGACTTTAACTCTGATAGTATTCATATGGTCCTTTTCCATACCCTTTATCAATTCGATGATCATTCAATGTCTCAAATCTTAATTAACTTTGTATGTAAACATACAAACTTAATTTAGACTAAATAATCCTCCCACTAAGTCTAGTAAAGAAGGACTTAGTTCATCTTTCAAGATTATACTCAAGTCTTGTTCGAGTCATTATCCATAAGCATATTCAATCGCTTGTTGTCTGGCTGTGTCCTTAAAGAAGAAGTAGAGTAATACTAATCGTAATCACCTGATATGAAAACGCAAGTCAAACATCACGACATCTATTTACTCTTACAAGTGCAAAGAAAATAGTTTAGAATCTCAAATCCATCTTCATGGAGGACGAAACCGTGTGCTCTTATAATGTAGTCGCTTATCATTACACAAAGAAAGCTCGATAACTTTCTTTGTGGCCTGCCTTCCAGCCTATTGTTATACTTAGTCATATCCACGATTAAATCATTAGTCAAAACCAGTGTTCTCAACACCCCTGAGCAGCCCAGCCAAGACATTACTTGGACAAATTATTCTGAGATATAAGATTTAATCAAATCTCTTTCAATTCCTAAATGTTACTAAAAATCCTTCTTCTATGCTTTAAGTTCAAAATAACGGCGAATCATTCACTTCAACTTATATAGTTCCATGTTCAATCATCATCCGTGGACGTGGAGAACCGACATAACTTTCGCTTTTATTTGGTTACATACCATAAGCCTTTGTTTCATCACAATTCATGAACCATGTTCATCATGTTAAAGAAACTAAATACCAATCACATGTCCTGAAATGTAGATACACAACATTCAAGATCATCCAATAGTTTTTCTCAATCTAGTTATAAAAGAGATCAAACTATTTATTATTTAAGGCTTTAGTTTCAGCGGCTAAGTATAATGTAATATTTACATATCGGGCTCCTATAGCATCTTCATCACTTAACAATCAAAATTAATTATCCTTCAATCTCAAATCATGTGATTCTCTTTGTTCACTTGAACCAAAAGTTCGCAACGTATCAACATGATTGAATCAAGTCTTAAATGTTTATGGTATTTAAAGTTTTATCCTCTATTAGCATACAACCGATTACAATGGTCAGTTAAGACGTATCAGTAACACTTTGCTTCAATGTCACTGATTTCTCCCTTAACTTATTTTATTTCATTATAAAGTCGCATTTAGTTTGCCTAATGAATGGTGAATGAAATAGGTAAACTAAATATGCCAAACATAATAGGAAATATGCAACTTAAAATAAACAAAGGTAGTTCAAACAATCCATACGTATTTACAATTTCTTGTCCAACACCAAAACGATGTCCCTAGATCGCACACAACTGCGCAGGAATCAAATCCTAGACTCAACTTGCTAGAGTTGCGAGGAACAAAGAAGAGAAATTCTCCTACATTTTAGGAGAGGCGGTTATTCTAAAGGAGTAAGTGGTTTTCTATTTCATGAAATGAAAAACCTTGTCTCTTCCTTTAAATACCATTTGCCAATTTCCACCTGCTACAACTAAGAAATCGGGTTTAACTCAAGAAATTTAATTTAGATCATGGCTTCCAATCAAATAATAAGTTACTAGTGTATTGTTCCATTTTAATTAACTTAACAAGTCAATTAAAATACTAACGAAATACTATCAAATAAATTTATCAAGTTATTCATCAATTTCACTGCTAATTGATTAAACTTGCAAGTTTAACCAATCGATGTTCATCAATATGTTTATCAACATATAAAATATTGCATGATACATTTCAATATATTAAAGTCTCAAGTAATTTCATGCATTTAAATATAATCTCGAATATCACCGTATTTAAACACCTTCTGTGCCCGTATAATAGTAGTCAGAGCACAATAATAATTGACCAATTACTATTATTATACGATTAACGAGTAAGATCTAGCACCGCTCATAACCCCTTAAATTAAGTGAGAACTCAAACTAGTAATATACAATTACTAAGGCGAACACTAAGCTCTAGTAATCACATTTAACCAACCCGGTAAAACGAATTGATACAATTATCGCGTGAACGGGCATAATAAAGGGAATCACCTCATTGATTTTAACATCACTAAGAATTCCATTATTTAATTAGAAGCTCATAACGGTCTAATTAAGTTAACGAAATAAACCTATTTCTTAACGAGTCGCTTAACGAATGAAATTGGGACTCGCATTTAAAGAGGGGATTAGCTTTTTATCATGTTAATCATAAAAAAACTCAACCTCCTCTTAGATAATCTAAGGACATCATCGTGTCAACAAGCTTTCGGGAGAGGATTTTTAAGGCTTTCACGTGAGGCTGATTGCAGGATTTAGGTTCGTTTCGCTTTCCATTGCAATGTAAGAATTTTTATTCATACATTTATATTTTGTATTTAGATTTCAATATACTTTAATTTCGAGGATTCGGAATGTACGAATAAGTTTATCGTGATTCAATCTATACTGTATTCTAACAAATAGCGAGATCGCGGGTAGTTACCGTGATTTTTTACCACGCGCGCCGCGTGTACTATACGTGGGATGTGTATTGGTGTGTGTAATCTTTGTGCGTGTTTATTTTGATCGAGCATGGGTATATATATATGTGTGAGAAATTTTAATCGGTGTTTAAAGGTACGTATATCGGGCTGGTAACCGCTGGGATTCGAGGTTCAGCGTGATATTTATATTGGTGGGGGTAGCTCGTCAGAGGATTGGTGGGTACATTAAGCTCATCTCGATTATTTGTGTAGGGATTCTCAGCTTGTTTTATTATTTGTGGAGGTGGATTCCTCATTTGCTTATTATTTTGGAGGTGTATTCATTTGTTTATTGTTTTATGGAGGCGATTCCTCATTCGATTATTTTAAGTGTGTCGGTGCGGCTTTTCCTTAATATAAGTATCACGTTATGCCCTCACGTATAGACAGTCACATCGTATAAGAGTGATTCTATGTGATTTGTGGACATTTATTCTAAAAATGGCTATGGCTAAGGCATGTAAGTATGATTATATGCATGGATAAAACTGGGTGGTATTTGTATTCACTCAGCCTTTATAGCCACTCTTTCTACGAGGCCATGCCTGCGCTTCTAGAGCGATCGGCTGATGGTTGAGGATCTCGTGATTGGCCGAGTCATGAAGATCGTAGAAGGAAAAGGTGGTCGACAAAAAGAAGTTCTCATTGGTCATTCCTTTAGCTGTCGACTTGATGTATTTCTAGACTTTGTGTGTTGTATTTTAACGGGGGTCCGGGTTGTCATACTTTCCCTATGTTGTATTTTTGGACTGTGTATTCGTCAGATATCTGTGAATTTGTATTCGCTTGTGATTTGTTTTGTTGGTCATATTAAGAACAATTACCATAGACTGTAGAAGTTTTATCTTTGGTAATGTCATGTGTCATTTTGTTATTGTTATCCATATCGATTTACTGTGTACGCTTGTTAATGATCTTAACCTCGTATACGACTCAAAGTGGTCGCTACAATTTTGCACGTAGCCTAGGCTCGGTGTCTTTATGCCTGTGGTGGTTACGTGCCTAGGTTGATAGTTGCTGCAGAGTTGCCTATATCGGGGTTTTCAAGGGGTAATATTCCTTTCTTTGTTATTTCAGACTGATGCCACCACGCAGTCTGCTCCGAGGCGCGAGGCGCAAGGGGCGCAATGAGGGAGTCACAGAAGCGAAAGTGTAGCTGGTACAAGAGTCGCAGAAAACGTGGATAGTATCAGAAAGTAAAACACAGCCTAAAGGAACCACGTGATCGGGGTAAGTATCGTGAGACTGGGCGCAGACGTAGTACCCGCCGCAGGCGTAGCTGAGCCGAGCAGTGATATTTGACCGCTTCCCCGGCGCCGGGACCCGCCAAAGTTTGCCGGAGCCGATTCTCCTCTTCGCATTGCAGCCCGAGACTCGGGAGAGCATATTTGAGCCTACGGGAGTTAATGGGGAGCTGAGGACCACATTCAGCCTGCGCCCACGGTGGGAGCCTTTAGATCATGGAGAATGTATTAATCGATCTTTGATTTCGGCCGGGGCGTACACCGTGTCAAGGGATCGGGCTGCGGGAATTATTTCGAGGAGCTTTTGTCTTACAAAGATATGTCGCCCTGTGAGAGAGAATTGATCCAAATTTTAAGCAAGTAAAGTAAATATAAATGACTACGAAAGATTCAAGGATCTCTCGCTGCCTACTCGGAGATGAATACTAATGAAGGGAAAGAGGATCGAGAGATTCAGGACGGAATGAATCTGAGATCAAAGCACTGCATCATTACCAAGAATTATGCAACCTCTACGAACTAGTGAATGATGCCTACAAGTGTAGATGGATTTGGCCGGGAAGGTCCATTGGCGGGGAGAAAGAGGGAAGATATGACGCCTGACGGGTGGCCGAAGCTTGGGGTCGACGTCTATCGCAGTCGGGCCGCTATGCCCGTAGTCGCCCAAAGGCCCCTCGCCATTTAATTTCAATTCAAAGAAGATCGCTTCGTGGCCTATGCCTTTTTAATCGGGTCCTGAGATCTCGCAGAGGTTATCGTGAGAGTAAATTCATGGTGTTTCCCCCATTGTGGTAAACCGGATCATGCAGAATGCCGATACAAGGTCATGGGTCTGCTATCGATGTCACCAGAAGTAATATCAAGCTGCTAATTGTCCCTTTAAGCAGTGTCGGCAGTACTAAAGACATTTACTCTAGTGCAAAATTTTGGTACAGGAGGCTATCGCGAAGCCGGGAGTTCGGTTCATGGTAGAGGAAGCTTTTAAGGAGTCGAAATAGTCGGTAAGAATGGCCGACTAACAAGGCTACTGAACTAAGGTCGTGGGTCGATATTTGCATTGCCTAGCAGTTAAGCTCAGATTCTCCTGCAGTGGTAAATGTACTCTAAATTTATGGTTGGAAGCAAAAGTCTTGTTTGGATTTCGAGCTACTCATTCTTTTCATATCTTTGAAATTTTCTCTCAAAGATATTCCTATATAACTCGGTAAATTCTTTCAAGTATGTCACTTCTAATTCTAACTCCTATTAAAGCCTGTTAAGATCAATACGAGGTACTTAGAAATTATTCCATAAGTAATAAAATCAATGTTTGAGATAGATTTACTACCAGGATGAAATGATTTACTGGGACGGATTGGTCGACATCATGCCGATAGATTGCCATCTTAAGATCAAATATCTAGTCTCGGGAAAATCTAAGATATTTTCCTAGTAGATAGAAAAATTCTTTCCTCTTGCCTCATTTCCCGCCCTTTAGTTGCCCATAAGATGCCGGTGAAGTGGAGGGCATATTCGCCCATGTTGTCGACAAGTGCGAGAAGATCGATCTCGAGAGGCGCATGTCGGCAGTATGCTGATGTGTTTTGAGGAGTTGCTGACTTCTCCTCGCTACAAAGGTGGAGTCATAATTATTTCCCGGTACTACTCCGATTTCTATGGCACCTTATAGAATGGCTCTGCAGCTGGAAGGAGTTAAGACGTAATTGCAAGAATTGTTGGATAAGTGTATTCATTCACCGAGTAGTTCACCTTGGGGTGCCTCGTGTTATTTGTTAAGCATGGATCTCGAGGTCACAGACGATTATATGCATGAATAAAGTAATGCTAAGAATTCATATCCGTTGCCTAGATCGATGATCTCGCTTGACTAATCGAGGATGCCCGGTATTTTCTAAGATTGACTTCGAGGTCGCTACCACGCTGAGACAAGGAAAATGATATATCGGGCTGTATCAAGATACGGGCACTACGAAGCTTCGTGATGCCGCTTTTGGCCGACGAATGCACTCCGGCAGCTGCTTATGGACCTTGGTGAATCGGTGTTCCTTTTGGACAATTTGTGGTGGTGTCTTTATTGATGACATTAGCATGAGCTAACACTTGAGAATCATACGAGACTTTGGGGAAAAAATGAATTGTATGCTAAATTTTCCAAGTGTGAATTTTTGTCAAATGCGCTTCGGGTTCATGTGATTTCAGAGAGGGTAAGGCATCGATCCTCAAAAGTTGAAGTTGTGATGAATCGGGAAACTTACCCACGAGTGTTACTGAAATAAGAAGTTTTCTAGGTCTAGTGGGATACTATCGGAGATTTATACAGGACTTTTCAATTATTGCAACACCCATGACCAAGTTAATCAGAAAGGAGTTCCATTTTGTTTGGAGCGGTGATTTGGTGAACGCTGCTCAATGAGTTGAAAGAGAAATTGACTTCATCACAAAGACGACTTTCCATCGATAGGATGGCTATGTCGTGTATGGGGATGCTCAGCTATTGTGGGTCGATGCGTAAGCAACGCAACATGGTGTGTAGTAGTTTACGTATCACGCATGTGCCTAAGAAATCCGCGAGAAGAATTAACAATTCGACGCACGATTTGGAACTAAATGGGCAATTGTGTTGCACTTAAGATTCGAGGCATTATTTGTAATAGGTGACTCTGCAAATTTTTACCGATCACAAGAGTTTCAAGTACCGCCACCCAAAAGAGATTTAAATTTGAGGCAAATGGCGGATGGGGAGTTTATTAGCGATTGCGACGTGGTTCATTGAAACATCCTCGAAAGGCGAATGCGGTAATACGATTAAGTCGTAGTGGAAAGGTTAATGAGTCATTGAAAGAAATGGAAGAATCGGTGTTAACTTTGGAGCGGGAGCTGATGGCGTTTGTTCAAGAAATAAGAGTTCGACTGTTTCTTGACGGATACTGAGCCGCAACCGAAAGCATTTGCTCGCGAAAGATAATCGCTATGAAAAGCGGAAGCGCATCGGATTTTGTATGGTAGAGATGGAGCCCTTTACAATGCAGGTAGATTATTCATGGCCTTATTCACAAAAGAGCTAAAAAAGGAGATTGGACGAAGCTCATAATGCCCTCATATAATATGCATCCTCAGCGGTACAAAAGCATGTATGTAAACTCCAGAGCAGATTGGGTGGCCCAACATGAAAGAGGAAAATGGATGAGTTTGTATCAAAATGTCTCGATTTGCTAATGTGTGAAGAGAACACGACATTCAATGGGGCTATCAAACCCCTTCCTATTCCTTCCAGAGCGACTCGGGAAGCATATTACGATGGACTTTGCTGACTCCCAGACTCGAGAAAGAAACGACGGTATTTAAAGCGATAGTGATGATTGTCAAATCGGCTCATTTCTTACCAATTAAATTCCACTGCTGGTCCCGAAAGCACAAGGTCAGATATTGATCAAATTGTGCGACAGACGTGGACACAAGATTCATCAAGGCCGACGCAGATACTAGATTCACCTCCAAATTTTAGAAAAGATTTCAAGAAGCCATTGTGGGACGAGGTCAATTTGAGTACATCATTTCATCCGCAATGATGGACAATCGAGAGGACAATTCAAACATTGGAGGATATGTCATGGGTCATGTGTCAACTTTTCCTAAATCGATTTATTTAGTCGTCAAGATGGAGTTTGCATATACACAGCTTCCATGCCAATATTTGTATTTACCATTCGAGGTATTGCATTTAAAAACGAGGGACTCAGCTTGTTGGAAATGAGGTCAGATAGAAAATATATGGTTCGAGTCAGTAGAAAAGGTCGGTGGAAAGAATAAAGTTCATACAACAACACTTGGAAAGTCAAGATGTACAAAAGTTGCATGCGTATCACGAGTAGATGAATATTTGAAATTGGCGACAAAGTTGTTCGAGGATAGCCCCGAGCAGCACAGATTTTCGAAGAGGGAAGTTGAGTCCACGATATATTTCGTCCTATGAGATTTTGGATGAGTCGGGTCCCGTGGCCTATCGCTTAGTGTCGGGCCTGCACTGGGAGAGAAGTTCATAATGTCTTGCGTGTCATGCTATGGAAGATATCCTCAATAATCCCATATCATGTAGTCACAACCACTAAGCTCGAGAGGACCTTACGTATGAAGAAAAAGCCGTGAAAATTTCTTGATCAAAAGGAAAAGTATTACGAAATAAGGTCAGGGCCTGCTTGAAAGGCCATGGGCGAAACCAACGCGCGGGAGGAAGCCATTTGGGAACGGTAGGAAAGATGTCAGAATTGCATCCGTATCTTTCAAAATAGGAGGCTGGTGCTTAAAATTTGTGTTATAATATGTATTAACATGAATTACTAAGCGAGGATTTAGTAATGAAACTGTGAACGGGGCAAATAGGGCGTTGAAAGTAAATTTCGAGGACGAAATTTTTATTAGGTGGGGAGACTGAAATAACCCGTCCCGTATAAGCATTATTTTAATATGATTTTAGTTGCCCGGTTGAGTGTTTTGCGGTTAAAGTTAAAATTTAAATCGAATAATGATAATATGGGTTGGACGATAATATATTTTGAGAATAGAAATTTAATTTGACACATGTTCGAGTTATGTTGTTAAACCGAGAAGAGAAGCGAAATTTGAACCAAACGAGACTTAAACTCCACTCTAAATATCTTCCACCTACCAAATTACTCAACTCGCTTCTTTCATCTTTCCACATAAAAATAACCCCATAGTACTCTAAGCCGATTTTTTCTTCATTTTCTTAGTGAAATCCTTGCTGAATCCAACCTCAAATCTCGCTCCCATCTTCGAGATTATCGCAAGCAAGCTTTCTAATCTTCAAATCTCCATTTAAGGCTTGGAGTTGACTTTTTATATATTTTGATTTTATGCTGACTTTTAGATCTTGACTTTACATGCATGTAAATTATCTAAGCTGAAGCCGATGATTGTGAGGCATTCTGAGTGATTATCAGTTTTCAAGGTTGTTTGTCAGGGTTGACTTTGCTGATTTTTTCTTAAATTCGAGCTTTAAATTGTAATATGAGGTTAGAGGACTTTAATATAGTATTTTGGGAATGTATATGGTTTGGAGGTTGACTGGGCAGAGATTGTGTTGAGAAAGTTTGGGAAAGCTGATGTAGTTGTCAATTGAAGGTTATAATGGTTTAATTAGTTGACAATTGATTAAGCTGATTGATTAGAATGTGATTAAAGTGTTATTGTCAGTAATAAAGCTGATGACCAATATTGGGATCACGAAGCCGGGTAATTAAACAGACCACTTCCCGTGCCCAGCCTTTGGAGGTGAGTCATTACACCGGAACACTGCAATCACTCAAACCGACACTCCACTCAGCCTTTAAAAAACTACTAGTTTCAAAAAATAAGATTTACATATAATATTTTCTTAAAATAATCACAGCTTTAAAAACTTTACAATCCATCGTGATATCTAAATCAACCAACTCCATATATATATATATATACAAATATATCCTAAATAAAGAATGCCTGCAAGGCTACAAAAGAGAGTAAGTACCCACTGTAATACAAAATGACAACCGCCGACAAGGCTAAAGTTTCAAAGGAAAACACAACAATCAAAACAAATTTGACAACACATCAAAATCGACGCGAGATCTCAGCAATACAACTGAAACGTTTGAT
>JADFUC010000021.1:0-24050 GCA_019722365.1 Lithospermum erythrorhizon
ATCAATTGTAGCCCCCCGTTTCAGTTGCGTATTGCTATCCCTGACAAATCAGTGTTCTGGTTAATGGCGAAGTCAACCAATGATGAGGCTTGAGAAAAGGAATTATGCACAGCACTGCGGTCAAGACCTTTTGGGCTCAAGAATCCTCCAGGAATGGCATTCGACGAAAGATTATGTCTCATGGAAGACTGCATTCTAGGAACTTGAGTACCATTTGTTTCTCGTGGAAGTTGGCCGCTTCCTTGTGGTTGATTCATTTGCATGAACAGAGGGCTGCATTGAGTAACTTGTGAGGCAACATTCATTCTTGCAAAGGTCTGTGCCGAATGCAAGTTAGCTAGTTGTTTTGGTTCCATATTAGTGGGGATTCCATCAAGTAACCTCACCTGCTTACTGTTATTACTCATTTGTTGTGGCCCCTCCCCAAATCTAATTTTTGGTGATGCAGCAAAACTGAAATGATTTATCTGGCTAAGTGCAGGCATAGATGCTGCAGATTTACTTGTTGACCGTCCAAGTGCTGCTACCTGAAGAGTTGCGAGACTCTGCACAGGAAGCTGACCACAAGCAGCAAGAACATGCAGATCAAGCCCATTAAGTGATGTCATTGACCCGAATGTGGCATCTGACGGTCCCATGAAAGAGTTATTAAGTCCACCCTG
This sequence comes from Lithospermum erythrorhizon, assembly GCA_019722365.1. NCBI lineage: Eukaryota > Viridiplantae > Streptophyta > Magnoliopsida > Boraginales > Boraginaceae > Lithospermum > Lithospermum erythrorhizon. The sequence goes on from JADFUC010000021.1 coordinate 663, forward strand.
GTACTGTGATACACCACTCAGCCTTCGAAGGTATAAGCGGTATTTCTGCAACAATGTCAATGGATTGTGAGGAAACATATAAAGAGAAAGCACTAACAATTTTAGCTCAATTTGGAGGTCTTTTTCATCTCAAAAATACTGTTTGTGAAATTTATTCTAATCTTCAAATTTTCTCCCAAGTTTTACACATGTTATGTTAGAAAAGAATAAGCTTCACCTGGAGGTGGCTAGCAACATTTTCTCTAGTCAATCCAGGAACATTCATCGACTCCAAAATCTTCTTGGGAACAGCTTCTGCATTCGCATATATCCCAGTTAGATCAACAAAATAAGAAAGAGGAGCAGTTCTCAAAATATTCTTAAATTGTTCGATCTTTTTTGCAGGCCGAAAATGCAAGTAGAAACTAAGGTCAACAGAATGAGTTGGAGGCAATTGGAATAGAAAAGAGACATGGGTTTGTGATTCATACTATCAATTCCAAGTTGATTGACTGCTGCCACAAATTGTTGATGGAGCTCCACTGACCAAACTACACGTGGCCTCTTCAAGGTAGATGTATCATCCCTCTCATCAGCGTCATCTTCTTCATCTTTTCTCTTCTTTGAGCTTTTACAATTCCCTTCATTTGCTGAAGATGAGCAACCAACATCTTCAGTTGGTTTATCTTGCCCATCTCCATCTTCCATACTAGCAGATTGCTCCACGTCCTTGTTGTCCTTCCCCCCGTTCCTCTTTTTACGAACAACATGCTGCCATATGTTCTTCAAGGCCTCCATACGTACAGGTTTGATTAAATAATCACAAGCACCATGTGTCACACCCTTCATTACTACGCTCTTGCTGTCATCAGCTGACATCACTACGACAATCACAGAAGAGAGACAGAATAAAATGAGTACTTGGATATGTTTTCAGGTAGAAGATTAAGATCACCAGTTGTAAGTTAAGAGACCACTTACTGATAACTGGGAGATCCATCAAGAGCCCAACTTGCTCGAGAAGTTTGAAACCATCCATATCCGGCATATGCACATCACTTATTACAACGTCATAACCATTTATGTTCTCCCTGAGTAATGTCAATGCAGCTTCTGCCCGACTACATTTGGTGACTGAATCCACACATTACAACCATAAGTAATGTAGAAAAAAAACCACAACTAACCAGTAACAGCCCAGATGCAATTGATTATAAATCAAACAGATCAATCTTCTGAAAGATAGAAAATCTCAAAATAGCCTATATCATTTGAAATCATCTATATACTAAATAAACTTCTATTTGTAAAAACTAAAAATTGGAAAAGATATTTATATACGGAGTACAATTTAAACCCAACCTAGTGCATTTCTTCACATTCTCAACATATTTGATTTCCAGCTACTGTCAACCTTGGTACCTTGATATTCATACAACATACTTTTGCAATCTAGAACTCAAATCTCAGCATCATATAACAAGAAACCAAGTTTATCACATAAACTTTCTGATATTCATGACTTCACTATCAAGATTCAAGACTTCATTCTCCAACAATGAATAATAGTCTAATAGACACCAATAAAAAAAGTCAACTTCCAGCACCAAAGCATGAGAAACTCACTATAAGTATTAAAAAGCATATAACAACACATATATGAATCCAAAAAACCAAATACTACCTCCATCCTAAAAGATCGTCTAGTTTATTTTCTCAATTGTTTAAATTAACAAACTTTGGTTTAATTGATACACATAACTTCGGTTAAGATAAAATTATCATGTTAATGGTAACATAGGTTAAAAATACTATACTTTGATAGATTTTCACGAAATGTTATACAATGCATTGAAAAAGAATTGACTTGAGAAACCCATCATCAATAGTAATATTCCAAACTTTGATCATACATTAATTTTTAGTTATATTATGAAAAAATTCCAAGAAAATATCACAATTATAAATAAAACATATCCACAGTTTGACAAATGAAAAAACGAAACATCAATTAAAAGGAATCGAAGAGAGTAATTATTATACCTTGATAAAGGCAATTCCTAAGCATTTTGTCCAAGATCCTCAAGCAAGTGGGGTCATCATCCACAACTAGCACTCTCAGACCTACCGGAAACTGGTCTGCGCCACCATCTCCACCCTTCCCGGAAACACATGAACTTAAACCAGACATCACTTTCACTGCTTGACCACCACCACGATCCATTTTTACTCGATCGAGTTACCACTACCCGCTCGAACCTGACTCGATAACACCACTATTCACCACATATATAAGCATAACTCAACATACCCATAGGAGATTATACATTAACTGGTCTAAATTCACATTCAATTTAAATTTATAAGATGGGGATTTTTAGAAATTTATTATGTGCCAGCAAGTTAAATAATAAAATTGTAAGCATGACTTAACATACCCATAACAGAAAATACATTACAACTCATATTAACTGTTTAAATAATTATCATCCATATTATTATATGCAAGCAAGTTGAATAAAAAATTCAAAAATGAGAGAAAATGAGAGACTAGTAAGTTTAACAAGGGAGATGCAGAAGTAAATTATTAACTGAGTCACTATATATATAGATATGTACATGGGTGAATGATGAATGTGAATGATGTTTGCGTTATGTTTGTTTGTGTACTTGTGAATCACCACATGTAATTGTGTTTCTGTGCTCTAATGTTTTCTTTAATTTCTCTGGAATTTACTTAATTATTTTAATTATATAGTATTGTAATACTTCCTCCGTTTCAAAATACATATTCATCTAGAAAAATTTTAATTTTTCATAATAATTGGTTGTTTACAATTTTAATATAGTTTTTTGCAATTCCAATATAGTTTTTTACTTTTCCAATATAGTTTTTTACAATGTCGAAGTAGTTTTTCACAATCACTTAATAAATCATTTTTCATCTAAATAATCATCTATTTTGAAACGGAGTGAGACCATTACAATTTAACATGAAGATTTAACCTAAGAAATTAATTGATGGCTTAATAACGTGGTGGTATCTGATACGAGCTTCCACTAGTACCTCTCGGGGTCCAACTATTACTGGTGAAGTATTATTTCATACTTTCTTTAATGCACTCACTCTAACGGTTGCATTAGTTAGGATTTTTTGTATTCGTTATTTATAATACTCATCGCTAATTAAAAAAAAACAAATAAAATGTCTCAAAATTTAATTATAAATTTTCATATACAAGTATGTAACATGTAGTATAGAACTGGATTAAAAAATGAGTTGATTTTTTGTTAAAAAAATATTTTAGTTAAATTGAAATGAAGGGAGTATTATTTTTTGGATTTGTCTAATATATGCACATGTTTAGCAACTGATATAAGCTGGTTAGCAATGTTCTTAGAGTACATATTAGAAAAAAATTTATTTCAATTATTGGTTGTTTTGTTTTATTTTTTCTTCGTGTCTTCTGTAAATATTTTTGGATATTAGCTTTTTTTATAGCTGAAGTTTTTTTTATTGGTTCTCTCCGTCTAGAGTGGATCATCAGCTCATAAGCTTAGCTACCCCACTCCAATCTAAAATCATTATATATAGGTACATTTGTACATTACCTCAGTGGGCACTGTCATGGATAGGCAAAAGTTGAACACTTATCTAGTTAATGGGAAAATGTAATTTCATACATACATTTATTTTATTTTTAATATTTAATGATGAATATTTTTTTTGCAAAATTGAATCGATTAAAAGCTTTCTTGAAGTCGAAGCAAATATGTACTATTGTAGGGTATCTTGAAAAGAAATAAACAAATTTAATAGTGTATTTATTATCCCTGGGCAGTAATTGTATTAAAATAATACCTTTAAAAAGATCAAGAAAATGAATGTATAGACATTTTTTCATCAATATTAAGATTGCTACCAGAGAGAAAACAAAATCTATGGAATTATTACAAGTCAATGTCTTATAAATAAATTACCAAAACCAATGAACCTTTCAAATTTAAAATTTAAAAACTAAATACTATTGTATTTAACATCACGAGATCTTCAGTTTCAGGCACAAAAGTAACTGCAAATTCACTTTCTAAAATCCCAAATATTTTTTTAGAAAGTTACCAAGACTGTATACTACAGTATTATTTCAATCTCTTCATAAATTACAGTAGATGGTTATTGTTAAGTACTAGTATATGATTAATACAAAATCTTCATGAGAAGAGATTTTTGGTTTCATGAGAAGAGATTTCTTTGACTGGAAATCAATGCTTAATTCAAGTAACAATTATAAATTTGTCCGATAAACACTTTCTTTGATTGGAAATCTAGAATTATATATGGCATTCATGAATCACATTTTTATTGGACACTTTCTTTGATGACAATTATAAGCCACATGAAAGAATGTATCTCCTTATCTTTATTCCAGGTTAAATAATTAATAAATACTCCGTATTATTTTACTATGTCCATTTTAGTTTAATTAATAGTTAGATTTGAGTAATTAGTTAAGAAAAGTTGACACTAAATTAATCTTTTCTTGTAATGCAAAAGAAAGAATTTTATTATTTCTAATGAAATTGGGTATAAATAGAATTTAATGTAGGAAAGTGCTTGAGTGTGGAGGTTTTACTCGAATCGAAGAGGATCATTATTTATAAGTCCTTGTGGCGTTCTTGACGATTTTATGGAATCATAAGAACAACTGATGAACTGATTTGATAAACTTTAGAGATTGGCTTGAGAACTTGGTTCCCAGGTTTGAAACGATTTGATTTGATTTCTACTTGGATTTGGATAAAAACTCTGGTTGGATATATCTGTACCAGCGATGGAACTTGGGCTGAGTGCGAACTTGGATATCAGTAGAGGCGTTCCGTGTTGGTGTATGAACGTCTTGGAGTGTGGAGCGATCTCGTGCATGTTAAGGCAATTTCTGCAGTGTTTAAATGGAGGCTTTGCTTTGATCTTCTTGGTGGGAGGCTTAAAAGCCAGGCTGGATATTCTGACGTGATTGGAGTGCTTTGTTATTTATTACCGGGATCACCTTTTTGTGGTGGGATTATGTGGCTTAAGAGAAATCAACATTCATGAGGAGAGCTTGGTGTGGCGATGTAATGACGATTTGAGATAAATTTCAGAACTTGGTGTGTATGGGTGATAGGAAGCGAAGTGTTGGGCGGCGTTAACTTAACTTTCTTTATGCTACCCGGCCAGCGCTTAAGCGTGTTGATGTAAGAGTGGGATTTAAAGGATATGACTCGGTGGGGCTTAGTGATTTGGCGCCAACTTGGATTTAGTGAGATTTGGCGCCGGCTTGGGCTTGATTTAATTTTAGGCAGCATTACTTGACTTTTATTTTATTGCTTGAGCATTCTTCTAAGCTTTGTTGATAATCTGTCAATGACGGGGGCTTTAACGGCGTGTTTCTACGTAAACCATTTTATGTCTGAGTTTGATGAATCGAGCAGCGTGAGATTTTTAAATTGTTCGAGACGAGGATTTATGAATAATTAGGGGCTATTTAAGCTTATTCCTGAATATTCGAGCGTTCTTGAGAAACGCCGTCAATTAAATCAGATTTTGCTTGAACTTGAAGAATATTGTTTAATGCGATATTCAGCAATTTCAAGCTATTAGGCCACACAGGTGTTTCTTCAATGAACTAAGATCTAACAGAAAATCTCGGAGGTTTCTGTCTTTTCTCCCGGGAATTTTGTATGTTTTTTGGATGTAAGATGTGATGTGTTGTGGATTTTTGTGATGTAATTTTCGAACAAATAAGGGGGGTTTATATAGAACTACGGGGGGAACTGATAACTTTGTTTGATTAGTAGGTTTGATTTAGATGATTTTAATTGAATTTTGAAGCGAAGATTTGGGCCAAATCATGTTGCAGATTCTTGGTGACCTTTATTAGAAATAGGCGCCACTTTATGAAAAAAAAGAAGGTTCAGGGTTCTTTTCAGGTGAAAATATTTTCGTATTATTTAGAATCTTTTGGGCCTTGATTTTGAGCCTATAAAAGCAACCACAGGTGCTTGATTTCGAACCACACAACTTTTGAAGTCTTGATTATGAACCACATAACTTTTGAAGTCTTCATTTAAACCACTGACTTTTGTAGTGTTGATTAAGATACATAACTTAAAATCTTGTTTTGAACCAAGTGATTTACAGATTCTTCATTTGAGCCATTTTCGGAATACTCTTTATGGCGATTTTGATAAATAAAATTAGGGTACACAGCCACTAATTTTAATTGGCGTTAATGTGAGGCTATTTTCTACAAAGGGTATTTAGGAGTTCAGTTTTGGGGCTAATTAATGGAGAAACCGCATTTTTTCGCCGATTAATTCGGAGTTTTGATTTCCCAAGAATCTTGCTCGATGAGGTTTGATTTGAATTTAGGGTTTTGTCGAGAACCTAATCAATTTCATGGCATTTTTATTGGCTCGACTCTTAATTAATTTGATTAATTAAATGCTTAATCAATTTAATTATTATTTTGATAAATTACCGATATACACACTTATAATATTTTATATTTCAATTTAAAGGAAATGTGGGTGCTTTGTTATTGTATAATATCTACTTTTTTGAATTTTAATTTTAGTACATATATAATCTTAATACTATATTAATTAATTATGTATTAAGAAGTAAATAACCAAGGCTTAGCCTAATAGTTGCTCGCCCGCTAGTGCGTTATAGTTGGTGAAGTGTTTGACATCACGACGTCGTCACTTGGCTGAGATAGTACGTAACTATTCAAAACCCAGCCAGGATGCTAGCAGCGGATTATTATTCTGTATTTGAGAGGATCTCGGATCACGGAAGATATGATTTGATGGAAACATGGGCTGACACCAAATCAAAGACAGTGGAATGCGATCAAAAATAAATAAATTGTATTGGCGAAACATTTTAATTCTGAGAAGGAAGGTTTCTTTATTATGTACAAGATGGAGAGAAGCTTTTCGTTTATAACCGATATTGCTATAAGCGATGCATGTCTATATTATGGCTCTGATTCTTAGACAGAAGAAGAGACGCAGAAAGCAAGGTATATTCGCATGTGTATTGAAGCATAGAGCTTTGTGTGAGGTTTTAGTGTAGGGAGTGAATATGCAGTGTTCTTATAAAGCTCAATTTAGTTTTTTGTCTATTTAATGCATGACACAGTTACAAACAGGTTCTATTCTAGTAAAAGATTATTGTAGTTTACGTCTTAGGGATAGTAGTGTGTGGTAGAGGATATATGGAGTGTTATAGTCGGAGGCAAACTTGTACGATTGGGCTCAATAGAGCGGAGGAATGGGGAGGGCGTTAAAGGTAAGACCCTGTTGTAATTCTTGATCATATTGAGATCGCTTCTTTGACAGATGTTATTTATGCTGGGTTACTAGGTGGCTGTGTTTACTTTTGGGTTGTTTACTTTGCGAGTTGTTGTTGGCCTTTGAGTCTTTAATTTGTTGGTCGGTGGCATTTAATTATTCGGGAGATTCTAGCAATTTGATTTGGTATCAGGCGGCTGATTTCATTGTTAAAGTGAGATCAATGTAATCTTATATATGGAGGTTTCGGAGAAGGAGGGTCATGACTACGACCCTTTTGTCATGGCAGGACTAACTATACCTCTTGGAGGCAAAATTACAGAATGCTTGTCACGGAGCAGGCTATGCGTGTTGGATGGGCTGCTCACATTGCCCAGCAACGAAGGAGTAACCACGATCAAGCAGGACAGGTGAAGCAAAAGAGCTTACTTGCAAATGATAATTTATGAATGCTATCTTGATACGGGTTGACCTAAATGTGTTTTAAGTTAATTAGTATGTAATGCGGGCTTAAAATTTGCATGGATTATTAGGCACTGGGGAACCTTGAGGTAAATATCAGAGACTTGATGATTAACAACTAAATTTGAAACTCTAAGAATGGAGAGGATGAGTACATAACGATGTATATGACAAGCAGAAGGATATAATGACAGGTCATTTACTTTAAGCGAACTAGTGAAGAAAAATTGGTGGAAAATTCTCCGGACATTACAGATTTGCTCATAAAGGTAGCTTATTTATTGAAGCGCCAAGATCGACCCTCAGCATTAATGGGTGTTGGAAACTTGGCCACATTCGAGATAGCTCTTAATGAAGGAGAGACAAGTAAAAGGAAAGGTATTGCTTTAAAAGTCTCCCCAGAGGATATAAATGATGAAGATTTGGGAGAAACCATAAGCATCTTTGGCTAGAACTTGTAAGACCCTCAAAAGATTCAACAAAAACCGTTAGCAGGTACATCTGTCTGTTGTGAAACAACTCTGGTCGGAAGGAAACGAAACGTGACGATTCCGTTACTGAGACGATTTGAGAAATCTAAAGAAAAATTGATAGAGAATGCTTAGAGGCTTTACAGGGCGCGTTCAGGCCCAGAGTGTGACTATCGAAACAATCCGAAGTACTCCATGATACGGTGATGATGAATGAGAAGGACAAGGATCAAGTTAAACTTTGTAGCTCCTTTGAGTCATAGAAGGCCATCTGTCATTGTGACCTGCATGTCTGATGAAGGCAGTAATCACGGAAGAAAGTACTTGAAAATTATAATTTGTTGTACCTTGCCTTAAGTAGGAAGAAATTTGCAATCATACTAAAGTGATCTGAGAAGTAACAAATTAAAGATTGAGAATGAGAATTAAGAGCGAGGGGCAGGCTCGAGATGAAGACTTCAACATTTTAAACTCTCGAGTGAATGCATTGAATAAGGAGTAAAGATGATGAATTCGAAAACCTGAGATATCTTGAATGAGATCTTTGAGAGTAGGAAGAAGCGCTTGAGGGGGGCCATTGTGGGATGGGTTTGAAGAGTAAATTGAAACCAAGACAAGAAACTAAATTTTTCGGAGAGAGATTTGGACCTGATGGCTAAGGCAGGAGGCTTTAACAGTGGGAACATAGACAAAGAAAACAATAGTCACTGCCAAGAGTATTGTGGTAAGAAAAGTGTGTGCCCCTACTTGTTTACAAATTATATGAACTGAAAGGAAGCAAGTATAAACCGCACAAAAACTCAATGGGTCCATGAAAACAAACATTGTAAAGCCAAAATTTAGGTTACACGTCTTTGAAAACTGTCAATGAGAATCGAAGTTAGTATTTTGATAGTGGATGCTAGAACACATGATGCAGTAATAGGCGTATCTTACTCGTATTTGTTCTTTGAAAGGTGATTATGTGACCTTGGTGATGGAGGAAAGGGAATTATTGGAAAAGGAGAGTAAATGTTATTAGTGCCTGCACTCACAAACGATGCTCATAACGCCGAAGGTTTATTTAGAAATCTTATCATTGCTGGGGTGGCCTTAAATGAAAATTATGAAGGTTTAACTTTACGTAGAAAGGATGTCTTGTCAAGGCAGCATGTGAAACACCGTGTATGAGTGCAGAATCCAACGACAGCGCTATATGTGGGACTCGTTCGAATAGGTAGGTAGAAAGATGAGGATGCCGAGCTAGCAAAAGCTTATTTGTGACATACTAAGCTATAGAGAGCATTGAGATCATTTACAAAGGAAACATCAGAGTTCCTTTGCTTGAAATAAAAGATAGGGAATGTGGTGAATGTCATCTTTGGAAAGCAGGACAGAATAAGCACAAGGCTCTGACATGTAGAACTGACTCGTGGCGCTTGAGCGGTGCGCGTGAATTTAATGGGGCCCATGCAAGTTGAAGTATAGGAGGAAGAGGTATGTATGTGTGTGTGGATGATTTTTCCCTAGGTATGCATGGGTGGATTTTCTCGGGGAAAATCGAGCACATTTGAAGTTGTAAAGCGACTTATCCTGAGTTAGTGAGAAGAACGACGGTTCTTGAGGAGTAGGGAGTGATCATGGAAAGAATTTGAAAATACTAAGTTCAGCAGTTCTGTACAGAGTGAAGGAATTGTTCATGAGTTCTCGGCCCTATAACCCCACTTGTGAAATGAGTGTAGTAGAGGAAGAATCAGTATCAAGAAGTAAACAGCGTGTCATCTTAGATTGAAAAACATTTCTCTAAAATTTGGGCCGAGGCAATCAGCAAAACTTGCCATATTCATAATCAGGTTACTATCGCTCCAAAACTCGAAACAACACAAATTATGAAATATGGAGGGGAGAAAGCCCAGTGCTCTGATATTTTCATGTTTTGGTAGTTTGTGTTATATTAACTAGGATCGTGAGCAGTGGATAAAGTGATGAAGGTATCTTCTTGGGAGATTACTCAAGAAAGCGATCGTGCTTTCGAGGTTTACAGCAAAAGAGCTTTCTGACGGTTGTAGATTCTACTAATGTGGTGACAGACCTGAGTTGTAACTTCATGTGACGGCCAGAAGATGTTCTTTGTCGAAGACATTTATGCATGACAAGAACTGACGATCTTTGGAAAGCAAAGTTATTAACACATGTGATGACTAGGCCCATACTGCTGCCCGATTCAATTCAAAGGACATCCCATAGAAAACATCATTGGAAGCGATTGATCAAGGAATTACAACCTGAAGAAAAGAACCCGATTGACTATAGAAGAATAAGGATTTGGACTACTTGGAAAGGCTTTTCACAAAATCGAACAGAAGAGTGTGGATGAAGCTCTCAAAAGATGAACATTGGATAAATGTCATGCAAGAGAAATTGATCCAATTTCCAAGCAATGATATGGGAAGCTTGTGCAGGCTGAGATGTCATAATGTGACAGGACAAAATGGATTTTTAAAAATAAATCCGATGAGCGAGGCATTGTTACTAGAAATAAAGCAAGACTAATTAGCACAAGGATATTCACAAGTGGAGATTGAAACTTTGAGGAAACATTTGTTCTGTTTCCGAGGGTAGAAATTTATCGACTTAAACATAGCGTACTTTTATGAAGTTTAAAGCGTATCAGAATGGATGTGAAGAGTGCGTTAACAAATGGTGTTGTTGAGAGGAGGCTATATAGAGGCAACCGAAGGGATTCGTCAATGACAGATGTCTGACATGTGTATGTTGAAGAAAGCACTGTATGGTCTCAATGACCCTCGAGCAGTACGAGGCTACGCTTGATACACTGATAACGAAGACACAAGAGGAGAGCGATGAACCTTGTTTCAAGCATGAAAAAGTGAATTTGATGGTTGCACAAATTTATGTTGATGATATAATCTTTGGAGGAATGTCGACATCTAGTCTGACAATTTGTTCAACAAATGGAATCGGAGTTCGAGGAAAATGAGCATGGCTAGGCGAGTTGAATTATTTTCCTTCAGGTTTTGAAGCGGATGAAGGATGGCATTTTTATATCACCAAACGAAATATACCAGAGTCTTGTTAAAGAATTTGGACTCGAAAATGCCAAGTCAAAAAAGGACTTTGTTGACTCATGTGAAAATCGATGGGTATTGATGGAAGTTCGGTGGACATAGGCGATTGTCCCAGTTATGATAGGAATTCTATTATATAATGACCGTCGGACATTTCTTTTCGGTGGGAGTTGTGCTACCAGCTTTCCAAAGAGATCCCAAAGAAATTCAATTTGAACTTGAGCCAAAAGAATAATGAAATATGTAAATGGTACATTCAATTTATGGATTCTTTTTATTTCCATTTTGATACTAATAATTCATTGGTGAGATCTTTGTGATGATTATGGTGAAATCTGGAAACACGTCATTGGATGCTTCTTTTTGGAAATAACCTAATATACGGTTTAGAAAAAAAGGCAAACTACGTATGCTCTACCAGCCCAGATGAGGCCGAATACATAACTGACAGTGGCAGTTGTACTGAACTCTTTTATGGATGAAGTTATAACTGAAAGAGTATAATGTGTGCCATGATCTTATCATGATAATATAGGGTGTATAAATATAAAAAAATCACATCCAACATGAGTCAGACAAAACACACATTGATATAAACATTTATAGGAAATTGGTAGAGACGAGGTGATTTCACTTGAACATGTGAGTCTTGACAAGCGACTTGCAGATATTTTCAAAACTGGATACATTAAGTTTGGATCTTGGACAATCTATGGATTGTGTGTTGTGATAGCAATCAGTGCTGACGAGGTCAATGGTATGGGTTCTGAGGGTTAAGTCGAGGAGGCCCATGGCGGATGTCTGAAGCGTGAAGTCTGATACAATGAGTTATGGTGTGAGGAAAGAAAAGTCGTTTGATATTTCATTATCGGTTATGGGCTATTTAATGCAGTGGGATCTTGTCTTTGCTTTTAAACACTTACCATCATTTTCTTTAACGATAATTCTGACCGCCCGGTATACCTTCACATTCATTTGTACTTTGTTTAAAACCATTCATCAAAGGCCTAGATTAAGCATTCTCGACACAAGATTCACAAAATCGCTCAGTTTCTCTTTACAATTTGCTAAAACCCCGTACATGGTATGGTGAAGACACGCCGAGGATTGGACCTTCCGGGAAGGCACTTTGAAAGGAAAGAGAAAAGTACTAAACCCTTAGATGGAAACATGCATAGAGGTTGACCCATAGCATGAAATAAGAAGGTCGGAGGCAGAAGGGAAGTCGGGAATAAAAACTCAAACTTGAAGAACATTGATGAAGATGGGGCGATTGCAGATCCAGTGCCTGAGGGTATTCCCACACTGTTGTGTGACAAAAATTGTCAAGCGGAGGCTCAGCGTCTGAGAATAATTATACGCCATGGGTTGATTATACAAATGTGCGAGAACTTGATGGCCCTAAGTCAAGCGAAATCTGTGATACGAGATGAGGATGTAGGAGGCGGCTTCAGCGAAATTAATGTTGAAGAAATGTTGGAGGAAGTGGCCGAGGGCGATTGTTGAAGATAGAGTCTCCCGGACTCTTAGAGTATGTTGTGATGTCTTGAGGCCTGAGTTCCGGCAGAGTCCATCAGTTCTGACATCATCCAATGACAAATGTGAACAATACTATTAATGAATCTGTGAAAAGGCGATGTTAAGGATCTTGGTCCTCTTGGTAAGAAATATAATGGCCCTCTTTGAGTAGAGGTCTTGTCGTCTTCTTTGAGGATGTGGTATCAGATGTTGTAGAGGGACCAAGCAAGCAGAGAAACTGGAAACAATGAAAGAACCAAGTGTCAAAATACTTTGAATAATGCTGATCAGATGATCTGTTAAAGACATCTGATGTTGTGGAGGGTATGTCCTCTGACATACCAAGAGTTAGTGCCACAAAGCCTATGACTGAAGAGGCTCATGGGGTTGATGCTCGAGACTGTTCTTGGCAGATGGAGCATTGTGTTTGCTTCTCAAACAGAAATCGAGGCAGAAATAAGTAGGGCCGGTCCTTGACCTAAAAAAAGTCAAAAGGCTGCCAAAGAGACTAGGAGAAAGCGGAGAAAGGCGAGAAAAGGCAAATCGAGGCCTGAAAGTTCCTGACTATGGAGAAGGAGGTTAGAGGCGTACCGAGGAGGGGAGGCGAGGGTGATACCACCGGTCATCACAGCACTTTTTGTAGATGGCTGTTGTTTGAACAAGAACAACACAAGTCAGTGATCTTGATGAGGACTGGATAGAGAATGTTGTGATGGAAAAGAAGGAGGAAGAAATGAGGCAAACTCAGAATTTCAGTAATGAGGAATTGGGAATCGAGAAGAATTCCGAAGAATGTAACCAATGTCCCATGACTAATGTGTCTCTTAACTCTGGAAAACTGACAGCCGGATGGAAGTTTGTGGCCAACTTCGGCGTGTAGGCTGGAGAAGTTATTATCAAAATAAAACTGTGAAGAACTCGAAGCATCCTTGGAGATTCTGAGGAGAATTTGTTAAGCTGGCTGATGGAGTTCTGAGTCCTTACTATCCGAAACTTGACCAGAGGAATTCATATCTGACATATACGAAGACATCATTAATAACTCTTAGCCACTAAATAAATGCATGGAGTAATATTCCTTGTCCATTACGCGCTGATTTTCTCCCAGTTGATAAATGATCCTTTGGAAGACAGGTGGGGGTGACAGATTATAATTTGAGACAGTGATATAGTCAAAGGTGTTAGCTTCTTTGGAAGCGGTTAACTTACATGGCTTTAATAATTTGCCCGTCTTAAAGTTGAGTGTGAGTATGATCATGTGGAAGGTTATGTATATGATTGGGACAGTCTTCTTCGATATGGGGAGGTGCTTTTTTATCAAATGATCAGTAATAAAAAAATGATGCAGCGTTCTTAAGGCAATGAGATGATATTACGACGATATGATGATGAAAGTGATCGAGGTCATTACCATCCTCCAGGCTGATGGAAGGACTCATCGGCCGATGCTCTGGGACCTGAGGCTGAAGCGGATACCTCCACGCTCAGCATTAAATTGAAAGGAGGAGATTAGGTATTTAAATGGGGTGATTGAGGACAGGCAAATCGATATTGGAGGCAAGGCCAGGAGTTTGGTAGTGAGGATGATGCAGTATTGATGATTATTAAAATACACGATAGTGTTGTTGTTCATTCCCAGAGGCAGTGTTCTTTGGGTATGTTTTGGGACAAATAGGGGTTATCGGAATGGAGAACCACTATGGTGGAGTAGTTTTATTTATTTTATCATGTGATGTGTTAGTATGGATAATGTGGTGGTGTGAGCCGTATGTGGCTTTGTTTCTTTTATATTGGCATCCACATTTTTTTGGCCATCGTCCGTCGGTGATGCTTATTGACAGTTGGTCGTATGTTGTGTTCTTAAAACAATCCATCTTGTTTGTTGATTACTGGCGGGTATTCAATTTAACGGATATTCTTTGAGTTACATCGCTAAATGGCAGCGTGTAGGTTCCTCGAAATATTTACATGAAAACTTTTACCCAAATGGGTTTGTCATTATAGTTGGTCGAGTGTTTCGGCTTGTCATGACCAATGCGTCATGACGGATAAGTAACTATTCAAAATGAGGATCTTTACTGTGAATTGTGTTTATAACAGAGATGATCGGAGGATCTGGAAGATATGATTTGATGGAGCTTATGGGCGTGACTTGTAAATCAAAGGCAGTGAATCTGCGTCTAAAAATAAATAGAATTGTATTGACGAAACATTTATTAGTACAAGAAGAAGGTTTCATTTATTATGTACAAGATGGAAGCTTTCGTTTATAGCAATATTGCTATAAACGATGCATATTCTATATGTTATAAACTGATTCTTGAGACCCGAAGAAGAGGCGCAGAAACAAGAGTATATTCTATATTGTATTCTTAGAACATAGAGCTTTGTGTGAGGTTTTTGAGTGTGTACAAATTTGAATATATTCATATAAACTCCGTTGGTTTTTGTACAAGCAAACTGATTTGGTTATTACATGAGAGTGTATGGTTTACACATACTAGGGATAGTAGTGTGCTTAGTGAAGGATAGAGTGTTGTTATAGTCGGGGAGATTCCCCAGAGGGCATTCGATTGGAGCAGAAGATAGGCGAAGAGAATGGGGCATTCGAGTAAGGCCTTATTTGATCTGATCATGTGGAATCCTTGGCTGGGCAATGCCTCTCGGACGTAGGTGTTGTTTGGCCTTTGGGTTCGACTATTTTACTTTTAGGTTGTTCTTTCTTGCGGAGTTATTTGTTGGCACAGTGCTGGCTGGTATGTCATTGGTGACCAGGAATTACACAATTTCAACCCCGAGCATAAAATGTAGAGAGGTGCTTGGGTTCGAATTAATGAAATGAATTTCATAAAAGCATTCTTATACTGAAAAAATGTATTAACTTTCATTAGATTGACTATATTGTTGAAAACAACTCCTTGGTCTGATTGATTAAAGGGAGTATAGTTTATTGCACAATTTGCCAACAGGGACAAAACTATATTAAAAGTTAGGTGGGCAAATCGTTCCAAAATGGAGGAGATGATGAGAGAAGTAATTTTGTTTAAATAAATTTAGATGACATGTTGAATTAAAAAAAACATGATAAAGAAATCTTCAAGCTATAGCAAAAAAATGAAAGAGACTACGATGAGATCTATCAAATTAAAGACATGGCAATAAAGAAAATGTCAGCTAGATAAAAGAACTGATGCAGATTCGAAGCTCACACATGTGACTTTTGCACCACTATATTGATCAATTACAATAGAATTTTCTTTACAATTTCAACAATATAAAATATTAAAGGCACTTGATTTGAGGGCGCATCACGACGGACAGCTTAGAATACCCCAAATACAGACTTTGTGAAGCTAAATTATCATGAATGTATATATGTTTATACAGGAAAAATATTTTTAATAGCCAATGGAAATATGCAGTAAATGCCAATTAGAGGAAAGGCAAATGATTTGATTCATCAATCATTTTGTTGTCTTGGCAAGGCCACTATGTTGCATGGCATTTGCACTCATTGCATGATCTCTTCTTCAACAATACAAGCTGTTCATCGTTTGCATTGTTTGCTACTAATTTTGAGATACAAGATGATATCAATAACATGGCTAAGTTAGCTTTAACTTTATTATATTCAAAACATGTTGATGAGTATTCACTTTTTTCCACTTGAAAATGTGTAGGATATATAGCCTTTTGGTGACATATACTCCACATTCGGATGTTGGTAATATTTCCACAATGAAAAAAGGAAGTACATAATAAAAAGGTGTATTGGTGTAAGCGGAAATTAAGATACTAAAACTATTTACAATGGTTCAATCTTTCAACATCCTCTTTTATATTGTCGATAATACATATCATCTTTTTCTTTCATAATAATTTATTTATTTCATTCAAAAATTCCTTTCTGATGATTTTGTTTAATAAAATTCAGCCTTTTCTACATACATTTTAAGCTCTTATCTTTATATAATTCAACAAAAATTTTGAAATATAAAATGAGAATTTAGTAAAGGATAATAAAATAATTATATTGAAATTTTTTTTATATCCAAATCAAATGAACCAAGTTTCTATTTATAGAAGGAAAAAAATTATGAATTTTGATATAAAAAAATGAAAAAAAAATTAATTTAATATCAAATAATTGATCCCGAATAATTGGAATGAGATAAAAAATCTGAAAATCAAACGATAATTCACTCAGCAAAAGCACCCCAACTAGCCATTCCCAAGACAAAAGCACCCTGGTCCCCCACTAGCCCTATGTGGCACCATGAGGGCTTGACACGTGTCCCACCTGATTGGGATTCAACATGTTGAATTTTCTTCCCCTCATTTAATCCACTTCATCAATTCTTTTTTTTCAACACCCTTCTACAATGGTTTAAGATGTTGATTTTTTTTAACACCTCCATTGTAAGTAGTCTAAGGCAAATGGCAAAGGCCATCATTCAAGAAAAAATATAGTTACTTACGGCACCGTTCTTGATTAGTGTGATAGGGTCGGGACCATAGACTATGGTCCATAGTCACGTGGAAAGGGGAATGTTCCTAGACGGGGTACGGGATATGGGAATGGGAACGGAGTAGGAAATCTGGGATAGAAGGGCATATTTGGTATGGTAGGGGGTATACTCATTATTTATTATGAAATAATTTATTATTTTATTTTTATAATAAAATTTATCGCGGTTTTTATGAATTAACATTTAAAATAAAGATTTTATATTTCTATTTCAATTATTTGAGAACTGATTGTTGTTGTCTAATGGATTAGAGTTCATAAATTTCAATTAACTTATAGATAAAAAAAAAAAAACTATTTGTTGGCCCTCCTCACCAGCCCAACTATTGACACACAAACATTACTTGAAAGACTCAAATCCTAGTTCTACCCCTCCCCCTATTCTCTCTCCATCTCTTTTCAAATCTCTCTTCTTCTTTGGCCGACTACACATTCTCCCTACTCTCCGTCACGAGTTCCTTTTCTCCTCTCCGCCTCCGAACGGCGACTTCACAGTTTCGGGTATATCGTTGGGAGTTTGAACGAGTCCTATAACTATGCTCTTGACTTATAACACAGCGAATAAGTGCAACCAAATAATCCCTTCAATTCCCATTTAATTAAAAAGATAAATGTAAAGGTGGATTAAAAAATCACTACAGATGTTGAGATATCCAAACAACAATATGATTAAGTCATTGTTGCAACGCAATGACGATGAATTCTACCAAAAAACTTATATGGTCCTAACAACAAACTGATCTTGAACTTGTGTACAATAGTCAAGTTAAAGTTCTAAAAGCAATTTTTTATATGTGACTTAAAAGTTCTAGGAACACTTGTATGTATGTGATAAGAATCTAAATAATTCATACAGTTTATGTCTTGTGATGAATATGTGGGATCGATTGAAGTATGATGATTTTGAAACCACTAAAACCTATATGTTCAATTTTGGTTCAAATGTGAGATGTAGTATCCATCAGTTGAATTTGACGATTCTCAAATAGGTATATTAAAGTAGTACATTTGCGTGTATATGTGGAATTGAGTGAGAATGAAAAAAATATTGTAACTAACTGAGTCAACAAGATTCACTTTTTTTTTTATATAATTAGCGATAGATTTTATTTTACAAGAAATAAATAATTATAAATTTCATTTTATATTGGGCTACATATGAAACTACAATTCGACTGTCCAATGCAAAAGAAAACATAGTATTCTAAACAATCTTCAACACATGGAGGTTACTATGACAATCTAGCATTTTCCTAACCACTATTAGATGAAGAAAAATTCAATCGGTAGTCGTCTCTATCGCTTTCTCCGAAATCAGTATTTTGGACGATGAAGACTTCCTTTCTTCCACATCTAATGCATAACCGCCTACTACATAGAGGAAGAAATCTTAGCCACGTAGAAACTATTAACCAAAATCTTTTACTTTGTCATCCAAATCTTGTAGAAATAAAGCAAAGTAGAGATTTCAAAGTAAAAATCACTAAAAATAAGTGAAGAAAAATACTCTAGCCATGAAATTATAGAGAGAAAAAATATTAGTTTATTAAAACCTAAGAAAAATAATTAAAAAAAAATGAAGGGGGAAGAATATGTTGGAATATATTTATAATATATTACATTATGGGACACAAATATAACTCGATGTGTTGCATTATTATAAAGTCTAGATATTAAAGTGTCATGGAAATGAACGTGAACTACACGATTAATATTTCTTATCGATAAAGGTATATTTGAAATATTGGTAACCGCCAAATGGTTACTTTATAAATATAAGTTATGGTCCCTATTTAAACACTCCCTTACATTATTTCATCAAAAGTTATATTGTAACTCTTAAAGTTTTCCTTCAATATTGAGTATAAGGAATTGGTGTGTTTCAAAAGGAAGATCAAACTTTATTTCTAAAGGAAGATCTCAAATTGAAGCACTACACATGGATTTTTTGGGTATGCCTATTTTGTTACTCTTGATGATTCACATGATTATAATTAAATTATTCTAATAATTGATCTCAGACTCATATCATGTTGAATTGTTGAGAGTGTTTCGGATTAAATTCATGTTAGTATGTGTAATCGGTTTATAATAATCATAAATATGATTAAATGTGCACTCGCATAAGACGTTTTTTTTTTTAATACCGATTAACATAAATCACGTACTCATATCTAGCATGATGTTTACTGGATGTTATTCCAAATAAGTAAATATGGAAGTTAATCAAATGATTCATGAATATAGAGAAGTCAAACTTGACAGTTGTTTTTTGCATTGTTATACATCTCAAGTTCAAATATTCGAAGGTTATAATAACATGCATATTTATTTTGACTTTAATTATGTTAGATACAGTAGTATATTTATGTTGTTTATGGATCATGCGATCAACTTAAGATTATCGATTTTTCATGCATTATTATATATTATTTTTTGTTAATTAATCATGTCTTGAATTTATGTTTATAAATTCTTTTGTTGGGTATATGGATATGGGTCTTCTATTCAATACATATTTATTTTCAAGACTTTATCGGCCCAAAGGAAGTCATGTCTTATATGAGTTAATTTGTTGTGAATAGCGGATGTCATGGGTACGTTAGAATCCTTTAATGATGATAATATATTACTCATATCTTAGTATAGGCTATCTAGCCATTTTCCCCTAAACTATGCATTTGCATTCAGTATGTTCCCCTAACTTTAAGCGATCTTGTCACGCTGCCCATATACTTTCTATCTTTTGAGGTTCCGCCTGTATTTTCTGGGATCTTGTCTCGATCAGCTCTATCTCATTTTTTCACATTTAAAATTCATTTTCAGCCTAAAAAACTTAAATGACTATTTTGTCCATAACGCCAATCAAGCATGTAGACTAAAGCATAAGTACATTTAAAATATTTACAAATGACAATAAATCCCCACCACTTTGTTCTTGACACACTTACCGGCCTCCCCATCCATCCCCCTAAACTTTGCTCTTTAAAATATTAAATCAGAGATTCGAGGTTAAGTGAAAAAACCAAAGGGCGCCACCTACAAGTCGACTCATGAGGGCGGGGATTTAGAGAGAATTCTCAACTTCAAAAGTTGGAAGAATTGGTGAAAATCTGGCTTCATGCAAATCATAGCCTTTATATAGGTACTCAAATGTCCTACTTTTTAGGCATCGAAAGAGAGTCAAGTAAGAACTCTTCCACCTCACTTTGTATTAGTCGAACCTCGATGATATTCTGCACCTTCTCTTGTTATCCTAAAATCAAGGCATGTTAAGTGGTTTAAGTAGAATATTGTAAAATTATTCTAAAGTCGGAAGATTTTGGAACCCTTATCTCTTCACCATTTTAGTCGACTATGGCGTGTATTCCAATCCATTGGAATTTCGTCCCAATATTCTCATACACAATTTTATTTTAAATCTAATTTATAGTTAAATTATAGTTCGATTTCGTTGTCAGGTGATTTCTAGACTCGACGAAATTAGTAATATATTAATTTATGTTTAACCGAACATCATATTAATATATAGATTATGAGCGGACTCTAGTAAGCCATCATAACCCCTAATGTCAATCGAGTTACCTAATATATTAATTGTCCAACAATTAACATATATATGAACTTATTATTATTTAAATGTAATAATTGGTTGTACAATCTAATTGTTCAACGGCCATAAATTTGCTTAGATATAACATCTCATATTTCTAAATAAGTTACCGGGGTTAGAATAAGAATTCTCTTTGTATTGAATTGGAATGTCGAGTAATAACTAAACATCAATGTATATAATATACACTATCTAATATACACGTAAATAATCAAGGCCTTTACCAAATTGTATATTCATAATAAATGATTTAAATAAAACTTTCCTTAATAACCTCAATGGCTAATCTATTTCACTTAGGTCATAATTCTACAAATATTATAATGACAATTTAATTATAAAGAATCTGACATTATAATTTATACTTTTCATTGTTAATAATTTGTATTACCAGTCTTAATTCATATGAATAGTTTAAAAAAATTATAAACAAGAGCGAACAATCCAAACACGATTGAAAGCATATATAAAACTATTTTCTTTATAATACTAAAAAATTCACAAATTAAATTGAAGAAGTAAAGTGGCCAAAAAAGGTTGAAATAATATGAGTAAAACATCAATGGGGTTAAAATGGTTCAACACTTTTTATGAGATTTTGTTTGTTGATAGCAAACATTTAAAAATAATATAATGGATCAAGGTGCTAATTAAATTATACAGGGTGGTAGGGGTGCAACTTTTTAAACAATACAGGCCACGTATAAATTACCCCTTTACGGGCTCAGGTGTACCCCACGCTTCTTGCTTTTCACTCTTTTACCACTTTCAAATTCTAGTCATCTTGATGAACAATTTAGGACTCCTGTTTGGATCGAGTATTCATAAGCTAAACCGCCCACAGAATATCGGCCTATTCCAATCCAGATTTCAAGTAATACTATTGGGTAAAAATATTTGAACTGCACTTGTTCAATAGCTTTTGACGGATACTCAAACTGTGTTTTCCGGTCCGATTTCCGGTTGGGTCTTATTTTCTGGCCCCATCAACATCAGTAATCGAATCTCAATTCATTTCTTTTAGCACACTTTCATAAACATGCTGGGTCAATGACTTAGAGCGATAGGGCACTCAATTTCATTGGCCGTCGATACAATCGAATGTAAAGCTCCAAGTGGCATAATCGGTACGAGCCCAAGCTATGTGATTGAGCAAATCATCCTCTCATTATAAATATGCACTTTCCCTTTATTTTCAACCCTACTTATGTTTCATAGAGAAATCATTCCTAAACATAGAATGTCATTTGTTTTTCTTCTATCTAGAGGATGTACAGCCTCCTAAACGTCGTGGTCGATATTGTTGGGTATATTACAAAGGTAGTTGCAATAGTTGTACACTAGATGATTCGTATCGCATCGATATACTTGGCTCCATTGGAGTCTCTTGAGAATTAAGTGCGATTATGATGCGCATCCCCTCGATACAATACTAGAATCACATTAATTCATACAACCAATAAAGAACCGTGCAAGAGTTTGGATCTCTTTACATGATTTATACTCATCAATTCGAAAATCTTATAACGATGGGCAAGCCTCCATGTCATTGTTAATTGATTTGTAACCCGCTATCTTAAGTTGACATGTAGCCGCCAAGATAATATTACTATCAACTAAGATCGGGTAAACCTCCCACTAGTTCTGAAGCGAGACTCGACTACCCATCTTCGACGTGGATATCTAAGTCTGCTCAAGGCCCCAATATGGGTATCCTAATTATTGTTCGTCATCCAGCTCTTAAAGAAGAGAAGTTGAATTACATTCCTTTAACAAGACATGCTTGTAGAAAAGGAACACATGTTTTATTAGCTCCAACGGTTTGGAGTTATTCATGTCAAGGTACATCAAGTATAATACTAAGAATGAATTCATTCTTAATGAAAGATTTACAAAGTGTGATCACAATTTGAAAAGATTTTCTTAACTGGGATCACCATTCTTCATAACTACTACTTATTTATCATACATACTCTCAAAATATGTAAGTCAAATTGATAGTTGCACGACTAATGTAGCTTAATTGTTTAAGTCGTATAACATTTTACTTCTAAGGGTAGACTAAAGAGTCCTTACCTTCTATTTCTCAATTATACTTACAGTACCTTTCACTTATGCTTAAAAGAATGAAACTCGTCACTATCTCAAGTATTAGTTCTTTGTGTAGTTAATATCACTATTTATCGGTATTACACAAAGGAAAATACATCGCTACTATAGGTTGCAAGAACCCTAAGCTCAATATTTTTATTTTCACATAATAAAAAACTACTATTCAAAAGATTCTGTATGATGGCCACAAGGTATATATTACTCTAATTGACATCTTCAACTGGCCGAGATCATAAATCAAACTGCTCTATAATGATTATATTTGATACAGCAATACGTAACTGGAACGTGCCATTTGAG
>JADFUC010002043.1:0-105570 GCA_019722365.1 Lithospermum erythrorhizon
CTGTTGTACTTTAGTTCAGTTACGTATTGCTATTTTGCTCGGCGTGTATCATGGTTGTTACATTGAGATTATTATTAATGATGTTTAACATAATTTGGTATTATATGTGTGAAGCTGTGAATTGGTTGAATTGAGAATCTTTAAGGATGATCTTGGTGTTGAAGAATTGGCCTGCTGAGAAAGGGGCTGTAGCGATGTTAGATTGTTGTTCGAAGGGTGAAATTTGCGGGAAAAGGATATGTTGTTGTTGGGCGTTGAAGGGTGGGCTTTGCCGGAAAAGGATGAAATATTAATTGTGATGTTGATGTGTTTTTCCTTTTGCAAATATGTTAGTTTTGTTGTAATTATGCTTTTTGAGAGTTGTAATTTTTAACATTTTACGATTGATTATGTATGAGATCTTGAGTATGACATTTGAGTTAACGTACTGCCCGAATTCTCTTGTAATGTGTGGTTGTTGAGGATGGTTATTTGTTTGATGCTTTGGATAATGTCGACATATTCACATTATTGTACATATATATATATATATATATATATATATATATATATATATATATATATATATATATATATATATATATATATATCTACTTTATCCTTAGCGTCTATTAATTTATCGTATATAAATTCGGATGTGGGTAAGTTACCATCCGGGTGACTCGTTTCCACTAATTGCCATTTACTCTACCCGCGCCAGTTGGCAGGTGCCCGTTTGTGAGGCGGAGTTAAGTGGGTCGTTGATTTCACCTAGGTGAGGGGCGAGTGGCTGGATCTCGGCGTCACCTTTCCCCATTTTGATGTACTTTCGATTTTTCATGTTTTGTTTTGGGGTGTTGAAATATTGTGGAATATTTTTGGCCAGAATATTTTGAGACTTGATATGTGATGGAATTTTACACTTCGTTTTGGGTAAGCGATGCCACGATGGTTCAAACTACATTACAACATTTGAGTTTCGAACTATTTTCCTTTTATCAAACTATCGGTTTGATTAGGAATTAAGCAGTGATTTTAGGTGTCGACCGTCGTATGGTATGTTCCAGATCTCTGAGGTTGATGGCGATTAGCTCCAGGGCGTCTGACAGGCGGGTCGTTCTGATTATGTTATCCAGGGCTAGGTTTCGAGATTGCCCAGTTTATGCATTATTGGTTATGTGCTTAACTAAGTTGTTTTATTTAGTTTGTTTGGGTTGTGTCTTTCTCGAAAGTGCAGGAACTTTCTTTAAGTTGACCGTGAGCTGTTTGGATGCCACCTAGAAGATTTTTTGTTTAGTTGCGATGCGAGGATCAGTAGGAAAAGATGCAGATAGATTACTCTTATGAACTAACGTGAGTATGAGATAATTAATTGAGATAAAGGTGAGGTAAGAATTGAAATCGGATAGGTTGGAAATTTATTAGAGAGGAGATACCAAAAGGATGTTGGGGAATAAATTTTAATGTTGGACTTGGAGTGTTAATGGGTTGTTTATATAGATATAAGATGTCAAAAATGGAATTTGTGATGGTGGTATAAGATTGATGATCTTTAGTGAACACAATGGCAGGATTCAATTGGTGGATGAATATTGGGTGATGATTACAGCAATAGATGGACAGTATTAGGGGATAAGTGATGACTAATTTGGTTGGCGATGTGGGATGCTTATGAATATTAGAACAAGAGTTAATGAATCTTGTCGTCGAGAGAAGTGAACATAAAATATGAGGCAATAAGAGAATAGGTAAGTGCATGGAAATGGGTGAATATTGAAATTTTACATGGTGGATATAGAGGAATTGAGGATAAACTGAAATGGGAAATTTTACCACAAAAGGTTATCATGATTTAACGGTTGTGTTAGATTATCAATCATCTAGAGGCATTGGAATATGTCTGTACATCTGAAATATTGGAGAAATGAGTATTGGTGAAGTTTAGTGCGGAAGTACTCTATTAGTAGATATAAAGTTGGATTTAGTGTAGCTAGGAATTTGAGAGGAAAATGAGTACTCTATCAATAGAATATTTAAGTGAGATGGAAATCCGTTAATGATTAGAGTAGTAAGTTCGACGGAGAAAAGAACGGTATTACGAGAAAATTAGTTGATATACTAGTTGGAGAAAACTCTAGGAGATTACTAGATGAAATTGAAAAGCGTGACCTCACGAGAGGAGAGTATATTAAGAAGATGAGACGATTGAAGTTATCTACGAAGTGTGTAATGTACCAAGTCAGTGCAGGCCATTACATCGAGAAGTAATAAAACTCGAGACTAGATATATATAGTGTTGAATAATTTTGCTTGAACTGGATGTCGATTGGATGAAAATGGATTATTTAAAAGGCTAGTGAAAAATCAAAAGAATTGTGTAATTCACAGAATGTATATGATTGGGTTAAAAGTTGAAGCTTGAGATTTGTGGCTGTTATCGAAGTATGATGAAAATTGTGTATGATTGTATTATAAGGAAAGGTGAGATATAAAGTAGAACCTTGAGAATGTATGATACGTGGACTATATGTTATGTTGATGTATGATATGAGGGGTTGTAACGGATATAAATTAAAAGAAGAAAGTATGAAATTATGATATAAACTAGGTGATAATAGTTGGACTATCAAGGGTTGCTTAATGCGATTAATGGTTGCTCGAGTAGTAGAGAAATGAAATGATAGAGGGCAGGGACTTCTTAAGAAAACTTGATATATTGTATACATTATATACTTAGGAAGATGTTGATGGGGGAAAATTTGAATTTCTAGTTAGATGAGTTGAGTAAAGTTATAAGTGTTGAATCCCATAGCTTAAGATTAAGTGGCGCGACTAAACGGCTTAGTACGTTAAAGGTTAAATGGATACATTAAGAAGTTTTATGGTTATTTGGAAGGCAAGTAAGGTGGAGACTTATAACGTATAAGAGAATCAAGAAAGGGCGAGTCTATGACATAATGAGTGATATTAAATTCAATATGCGATAAATATTTATAGAAGTTCGTTGTTTTATAAATAATATTAGCATGAAAGAAGAAGAGTGGAATAATGGAAGTTTAAAGTAGAAGAATAAGCTAAGCATGCTCCGAGGATAAGCGGTTAAGGTGAATCAGATTCAACGATGATTGATAAAATATGCCCGATCGAGGAAGAATTTAGTTGGATGAAGATTGGTTGATATTAAAATTTATGAGGATGTCGGAGAAGTTACTAATGAGAAACAAAAAGGTACGATCATTGTATAAGGCTATATTAAGATTATAAATTTGTTAAAATTATTTCATAAGTATGATATGTTAGGAGATAGATGTAAATTCATTTTCTTCAGGATGTTTGAACCTAGAGGTTAGATTCGTAGTGTTGATTATCAATGGAGAAACTAAGTCATTAATACGATGAATATGAACTAGCTAGGATTGTTGATATCTTAAATTATATTATGTGGATTATAAGACATGGCCGAGGTGAGAATGCAATTAAGTTTGAGAATCAAGGAAGAGAGAATGTTCCGATTTACGTTTAGGGTAAGTGGTAATAATTGTGATGATAATTAGATTGTGATGCCATGCATTAACATAGTCGTAAGTATTGAATTTTCTCTTTTCTTACAGATAAGGGGTGAAGGATGAAATAATTTGGTTATTAAAGTGAATTAAGAAAAGTATATGGGTGTCGGAAGCTCTCTTGGAGAATTTGTGTGTGTTGTACGCTAAAAAAAAAATTTGAGAGAATATATGTGAATATATGTATTGAATGTATATTTAGGAGTTATATATATTGGTTGAATATGGTGGAGTATTCTATTATGCTAGAAATATGGGGGTTTAAAGGTATATGCATATTGAGGAGTTATAGGTAATTTTGATGACATTTATGCATTGATGTATTATGGAGTTATTAGTGTTATTAGTGGACGAGGTATGCGTGTGCTTAAATCGTGTGTTTGGAGTTTTGGGGTGATTACTAAATTGTGATATTACCATTCTTGAGACTGATATGATGATACGAGGTGGAACTATGGTATTGATGTTGTCTGGTGGCGAGATAAATACAACAGTTAGATTTTGATGATTAAGAGAGATGACTATGTCTTTAAAGAGTAATGATGAGAATAAGTATATGGATATGTCATAAAGGTAGTAAGACCAAGTGATAGAGTGAAAATGGCAGTGCTTGGTATGAGTAAAATATTCAATGTATGAGTTGAAGTTGATTGGTATAGTGCGTTTAAAAATTTGGAGTTCCTTCTTGCTTAGAGAAAGTTGGATTCACGACAAGGAAATTGCATGAAAAATTATTATGGGAAGTATCTTCTAGAGCTGTATACGTATTATAAGGTGATATGTTGAACAAGTTGTCTAGTTGTGTTGGAAGGTGGTGGCTGAGGTTGATTGATGTTGGAGGGACTATTATGGTGTTAATAAATTGTTAGACGATATTATGAGGTTATATCAGAAATGAACTAATAAGGTAGATAACTGTTAGATGACTTTTGAGAATGTTATGTGGTAAACAAGAAAGGAGATATTGATGATTATAGAAGCATATTGAAATTGTTGCGAATGATAATATCTAATACGGAGATGTATGAGGTTGATATATTGATCTTTGTTGATATTTGACGTTGAATTATGTGATTTGTTCACATAAAATGTTCGGTGGGTGATACATTTACTTTGTGATGTTATGATTATGTGTTGTTGATTAAAGTATAACGATTAGTCGGGGAGTAAATTGTTGACTTGATGAGTTCATATAATCATGGAGTAAACAATAATGAGAGGTATTGATTGACATGAAGTGGCGTAACATTATAAACTAAAAGATTGTAAATGATTATCAGAGTTATGTCTTATAAAATTTTGGATAATGCGTTATTCAAGGTCTAGGTTAGTGTTGTTATAATGATTAATTGGAGGATTGTGAAATACTTGTTATATGGAGTTGCTTTGATTTCCTCATGTTATAATTTAATTATTTCTTTATAGGATATTGTATTATATATATGTTGATTTATGTGGAGAAGCTATGATTAACATTGATATGTGTAGAGAAGTGAGCGAGGCGATAAGATAATAAATGATGAAAAAGATGCGTAGAGATGTTATCGATGAGTAGTAAAATTTTGTGTGAAAACATGAAGTGATATTAATGTGCTTATGAGATACTATGTGAATTATGAAGATGATTACTATAAGGGAGATGCTAAATAATTAACCAATAATGGTAGAGTGGAAATGAGGAGAGATATCAATTTGAGTATGTGTAAGTTATAGGTCGATAAGTTGATATGATATTTGATAATAAATATGAGTTGAAAAATAAGTGGTGGTTATAAGGCGATCTAAGCGATGAGTAAATTTCGAGGACGAAATTTTTGTTAGGTGGGTAGAATGTAAAAACCGGTAACGACTCGTTAATTAATAAATTAAAATGTGAGATTATTAAATTTATTTACATAAAATTTGGAAACCGAAGCTTGATATTTATATGCGTTAATGTTAAAGTTCGGAGGAGTTGGTTGTCCGAGATAAGTTAAAGCAGTATGATCAAATAAAATGTTGGTTCCACGGTTGGACTTTGGGCGACCATTAAGCATAAGCCCAACTTAAGCCCCGAACCAAAGCCGAGCCATTTCCTAAGCTTCGCTTCCCGCGGCGTGAAGAACTCCCGTTTCTATTTTTTTTCGATTTTCTCCTTTGTTACTCAAGCTTTGGAGCTCAATTTTGGGAGAGCTTCCTCGTCGTCCTCTCGTCGTTTTAAAGGTAAGAAAGGTCCGACCTTGTTGAGTATTTTGGGAGAATCGCAGAGTTGACTTTTATTGACTTTTTGTATTTTGAATTTTATTGCTCCAATTGATTCTTGGATTGTAAATTAGTTATCATTGAGTTAAAATATCGTGTTTGAGGTGGAATTTTTGGATGTTTTGAGAGCCGATTGACTTTTTAGGAATTTTAAGGTTGACTTAGGTTTTGTGATATTATTGATATAATTATTATTGTGTAAATTTGAAATTATAACATAGGAATTAATAATGATCGATATTTGGGGTGGAAAGTGATGTTATAGTCGGAGTTGACTTTCGGAGTGATTTTGGAGTTGATTTTCTCTAAAAATGTGGTCGATAATATAAATATGTTATTGAAACATTATTTGTGATTATTTTAAGCAATTATGAGTTATAAGTGTTGGAAGAAAATACGTTGAAATTAGTTTAGTGGATTTAATTGAGTGGCGGACTTGGGATTAGAGGTTGATGGTGGCTTAGCAAAGTTGAAATTTGGTTGATTGAAATCGGTGCAATGTAGTAAGTTAAGATAAGGTATTATTGGCGGATTATGAGATTAGTCCGGGTAAGGGAAATTCATTATCGTAGTTGTTATTGAACATAATTAATGATACATCGTAAGTTGTCAAATAGTAATTAAAATGGGTTGAAAAGTTAGGGCTGAATTAGGATGAAATTTGAAACGCGATTCTGAGTAGTAATTATATTTCGGATGTTTCTATTGATTTCGGGGCGTGGGAGCAGCGTGAGGATCGATTGGCTAGCAGGCGGCCCCACTAATCTTGTAGCCAAAGGTGCGGATTTACCGCTCGTTTGTTACCTTATCTATGTTTGAGTATGGTGTATGGTAAATTAGTTTGTGACTGCTTGTATACGTGATATGAAAGTATTTGTGTGTATAGTTGTGGCGGGAAATGTTGCCTTGTAGAGGCTGATTTGTATTAAAATGCGTTTTGATATAGTTATTTGAGTGTATCGATGTTTGAGTATATTTATGTTTGAATGTAAATTATTTGAGTATGTTGATGTTGAGTGTATTCATCTTGAGTATATTTGTGTTTTTGGGCGTATACGTGTGTATATTTATGTGGGAGTATAAGGTTCTATCTGAGAAATTGTTGTATCGTGTGTATCATGGATTTGTTACATTGAGATTATTGTGTGATGTTTGTATGTTTGGTGTTATATGTGTGAGCGTGAATTGGTTGAATTGAGAATATTTGGGATGATGTTGGGTGTTGAGAAGGGGTGAGCACGCCGGAGAAAGGATATGGCGATGTTGGGTGTTCGGAAGGGTGAAATTTGCCGGGAAAGGATATATATGTTGTTGGCGTTCGAAGGGTAAGGCACACTTGCCGGAAAAAGGATGAAATAATATGTGATGTTGATGTGTTTTCCTTTTTGCATGTATGTTAGTTACATTTGTAGTGTGAAACGCCGTGTTGTGAAATTTTGTTGTTTACCGGTTGATTATGTGTTATGAGATCTTGAGTATGACATGTGAGTTAACGTCTGGCTGAATTCTACGTAATGTGTCAGTTGTTGAGGATGGTTATTTGTTTTGATGCTTTGGAATGTCGACATATTCTGTATTGTATATATGATTATATATATATATCTACTTTATCGCCCGTCTATTAATTGTCATTATACCTAAATTCGGATGTGGGTAAAGTTAATCCGGGTGATTAGATTTCCAACTTAGGCGTAGAGCACCTCTCTCCCTTGATTGACGAGGTGCCATTTGTGGCGAGTTCGTGGGTGTCCGTTGATTTTACCTAGGTGAGGGACGAGTGGCTAGGATCCTCGGCGATCACCTTTTTTTATTTACGATGTACTCAGTTTTTCATGTTTTGTTTTGGGATGTTGAAATATTGTGGAATTTTTGTGGAATATTTTGAGACTTGGTATGTGATGGAATTTTACACTTTGGTTTTGAATTAGGCGATGCCACGATGGTTAAACTCTGTATTACAACATTTTGAGTTTTTGAACTATTTTACTTTTTATCAAACTATCAGGTTTTATTAGGAATTAAGCAATTGATTTTTAAATTAATCAGCCGTCGTATGTTGACGCTTCAGATATCTGAGGTTGATAGCGATTTCAACCTCGAGGGCGTCTGACTCGAGGCGGTCGTTACAGGATCTTAAATATTTTGTGAAAGCTATAATGTCTTCTAAGGCTACCCGATTATTAGGAACACCGGTTTGACTCACATGATTTAATCGTAAATATGAACCAAGTAGTAGTAGCTAGAAGAGCCAGATACAAAGAAAGTTATGAGCTCTTGTATGTAGGCAAACTACATTATAAGAGCTGCAGGTTTAAATCCTCCATGAAGATGGTTGGGATTCCACAAACTATTTTTAAACACTTGTAGGTAGAAATGAATGTCATGTTTGACATACACATTTTCATATCAGGTGATTATGATTAAGGAAACATTACTCATGCTTTAAAAGGACACCTTTAACAACAAGCGATTGAGTAATACTTATGGATTATGACTCAAAACAGAGACTTGAATATAATCTTGAAAAGATAAAACTAAGTCAACTCTTACTAGACTTAATTGGAGGTTCATTAATCTAAATTAGTTTGTATGTTTACATCTGAGTTAATTAAAGATTTGAATCATTGAATGATAAATCGATTGATATGAATACTATTAAGTTACGAGTCGGAAGTATGATGGTATAAGTGATATATCATCCGAAGAATGAGACATCATTCTAATCTTAAAAACGTACTTGTTAGATCTGAAAATAAGGAATTGTGTGTTTAATGAGAAGTTAAAACACAAATGTGTAAAATCTTTGATTTCATATGCGAAGAATTTCGTTGGCTGCCCAGATGTCATTAGTTGAGTGATCTGAGTAAGGAATGTGTTGCGTGGTTGAAACACAAAAAAATGAAATAATTTCACATATTAAAAGTTGCTACACCTACCTTTAAACTAATTTATTCATATTGAACTGTGTATGACTCGAAGTTGTGTTTGATATGACTTTGAAGCGTCTCGTATAGGATAAGTTAGTATTATGTCCTTTGCGGTAGACATAGATTTAACTTCAGATCAAAAATTGAAATCATTTTGTACATAACTTGAGGAAGGAAGTGATGTTATTTCCATCTACTATAGTGTTACAATTGTTATGCGTATAGAGTCTTAAATTATGAAGTACAAATAGTGGAAATAAATATGTGACAGATGCATTCAAGTATGGCTCCGTAGGAGACATCAATCAATATTAGAACCGCCGGTTATATCAAAGAATTGCCCACTCTTGATGCATTTAAAGCTAAATCTGATGATGACAACATGAATAAATCATACTCCGATAAATGACTTGAGGTCGTTTTAATAAATAAGATAATATGAATACATGGGTTGAGTATAAAGCTCTATTTTATCTTATGGATGGTGATTCATGAAGTAAGAGCCCATTCTATTTACATACGGATGGTGAATCGTTAAACAATAAATGTAAGTTGTAATATGTGAGTAGCGAGTGATCAAATAATTTTCTAAGTAATTATCAACGATGATGGATACTTGACATTGTTATTGGAACTCCACATCTCAAGCGAGAATATAAAAGAAAGTTTCTATAATACTAGAATCTTAAGTTTGTGCAAAGTTAAGATTGGGTATAATAGGTTAAATTCCTCGCTTTGATACTTGATGAAAATCAAGAAGAATCGAGTGATGAAGAACAGCAGTTTCTTAAAGGTTAGTGGGAGGCGTAGCTGCTAATGAAGTGTAATACATAAATGTTGAAGAAATCTTCCTACAACCTTAAAAGGTATAGTAGTGATTAGATTAACTTTGTACATTTGTGAGCCGGTTACTGTATGTATGACATATACTATAATCGGTCATTATATATATGTGAGATTGCATAACATTTGCTTGTTAAGTTTAAAAGATTTCATGAAGCTGAGTGATTGAAATCTATAATAGATAAATTATATAAATAGACAGATTCTCTTGTTGACAAGAAATGACTCTCCGTTAGAGGTCCGATCCCTTGATAAGGGCCTCGCATTAATGAGGTGGTTGAAGTCTATTACATGGTAATATGATTCACGAGTATGTCTCAGTGTATGTTGTACACCTGACTATGGCGGTAACCGCGATTCCATTGATAGATATATTGGGAGGGATTTATCCGTCCTTGATATCTGAGGAAGATCTCGGGCCTCTCATGCCGGTTGGTGTTGATTGGTTTGAGATGCCATAAATGTTTATTCGATTCGTACCTCGAGTAAAGAAAGTTATGCGTGTTTTATGACACACTTGCCCGCCAGTTGGCTTCACGACTAGAGATCGCGTGTTAAATGAATTGTATAGTAATCTCGTCCAAAGGCAAGTGGGAGTGTTGGAAATTGCGACATAATTGTGTAGCGATTCATTTACGAGTGGTTAAATGTGATTCTTTGGAACTTTGTGTGTTCACCTTAAGTAATTTTATATTACTAGTTCGGGTTCTCATGATAATTTAAGGGGTTATGGCTTGATTGCTAGATCTTACTCATTAATTGTTATAATAATAGTAATTGGTCAAATCATTATTATTACTCTGACTTACTATTATACGAGCACAGAAGGTCACAAAAATACGGTGATGTTGAATTATATATTTCATGTATGTAATTAAGCGAGTAATGTAACCTCTCATGAGGACAATGTTGAACCCTTGTCAATGACTCAATGACCAACAACAAGCGTAATAGAGTATGACACCAAAATAAAAACACACGGTTTGGTAACCAGGTTCGATTGCTAAAAGCGACGCTGCCTCGTGCAGGAGGCGGTGCTTGATAAGGAAATTCGATATGATCAAGAATTCTGAAGCAGTGCTTTTCGAATGCTCCCGTTATAGCCGCCTGTTCTACTCAATCGAGAATTTTAAGTTCGGTACATTATGCGCCCACATCCTTCGGCTGTGCACTCATCACTAGTAAGTGAAAACTACAATGTTCTTATTAAAGAATAAAGCATTGTAACCGGGTGTCCTGCAGACAGTTGTACAATAACTAAAGAGAATTTTATAGTAATATATTGCATTAAACTTTACACTTTAAGCTCTGCTTAAGCTACATGCTTGATACAGCCATGAGAATACGCTCTTTGTTTTCGTACTCTTTGTCACGCAAATGAAGCCATAATATAGTGTAGGCATATGCAACGTTTATAGAAAATATTGCTATAAACGAAAACTTCCATCTTGTACACAATAAATGAATCCTTTCCTTCTTGCAAATAATAAATGCTTGATCGATATACTTTATTTATTTTTAGGCGTGTATCTTACGTTACTTGATCTACAAGTCATGCCCATAAGCTTCACCGTCATTATCTTCTAGGATCCTCCAGATCCTGTAACAAAATATGGAAACATAATCGCGTGAAAGATCCGCCCGGCTCATGAATAGTTACGCCCCGTCATCGGGCGGTTGGTCATGACTAGCGAAACAACGACCGGCCCATAATGCACTAACAAGCTACATTTGCTAAATTGAGAGTTGATTGTAATCAACAAATATTCTCAATTGGGAATTTACATTGATAATGTAAAATATAAATTGGATGAACCCGAATTAATTAATTAGTCAATTGAATTAATTCGATAGTTGAATGAGAACTTTGTTAAAAACTTTGTTAGTTCTGTTAACAACTTCTTAGTGTTTGATTTTACTTAACAGTTTAATTAAATCAAACTAGTCGGCTCATTAACCATTCGGTTGGGCTTTAGCCTAAATGATGGACCACGATATAAGTGATCTATATCATTTAGGTTTATTTGATCATGAAAGCAAAAGAAAATAAGCCTCTTTTCTCCCAAGAATGGCCGAACCATTCCAAGAACAGGTGAAATTCTTGGCTTGAATTTTAATATCAATCCTTTAGTTCTGTAAACTCAAGCGTGGGATTCAACTTCCCTCTGGTATGGACGATTAGAGGCACTATATTTGGAGTGCTCAGCGATGGAATTGAGGGCAGCTTAAAGTGAAGATTTGTAGATAGACTTCCATTTGGCGTCAACATAAGTGTTCTGGTATTAAATATTTTATGAATTTAGATTAATCTATATAATTTTGAGGATCGGGATGTATGAATTTAGTGTTTAATCACAAAATGAGAATTCATACTAGATTAACTTACATAGTTCGTAGCATCTTTCATGATAGTTGGCCAATAGTACCACTACTGTGGTGATTTTAAGGAAAAATGAATGTCCTTTTATGTAGTTGCCCACATACGTGTCCTTCATGTACCTCATACAGGGTTCGATCGATATTGGCCTCAGAAATGCAAAAAAGGAGTGGGCCAAGGTGAGGCTAACATCACATTCATCTTGGTCATTCGTAACCTTAGCTTCATTGACTACCTTCACAGCCACACTTTGTCTCGGGAGTTCTCCGTTTACTATGTATCGAGCTGTCGGGATCCTCTAATCCGGTACACTCTTCAAATCTTTGGAAGGGCAATGCGATGCAGTAATGAATAGGATCCTCCCCGGACCTCGACATGGACTCACAGGGGCAAGTCCTGAAATTTGTACTTCCTTGTCCGAGAGAGGTGGTCCGCATGTTCATTTTGCGATCTTGGTATATGTTCAAACAAGATGTATTCGAACCCCTTTGTCAAGGCCACCGCCTTGGCATGATATTTGGCGAGTGTCTCGCTTTTAACTCCACCAGTCCCTGTCTGTTCAATTATCAATTTGAATCGCCCCGAACCCTTGATCGATAGATGCTTGAGAGTGCTCGTGCTATTTGGAGTCCCGTGACCATGGCCTCATACTCAGCTTCGTTGTTGGTAGCTTTGAAAGAGAGCCGAAAGGCGTATTCGAATACCTCGCCCTCGGGAATTTTCCCAGTAAAATTCTTGCCCCGATCACTTCATTCTTGCTCATCGACTATAACTTCCGTCCGAGAGCCCCGTCGAGTTTTCCTTCCCGTAAACTGGAATCTCCTCGGGGATCCGAAGCGTACATTCATGATAGGAAATCGGCGGTGTCTGGGTGCTTTACATGCTAGTCCTCGAGAATAGCAACTTGAGCTTCGCTTAGCTGTGCTTGAGTGGTTAATCTCGGTCGGCGAGGGTTGGACATGATCCTTTTAATGAGGCGTCGGTGTCTTTGAGTGGGATGTGATTGAAATAAGCTTTAAAGCCTCCTGCCCGGTGGCAGTAATGTAAACACAATTGTCGATCAAGAGGTATGACTCCTCCGCCCCATGGAGGGGCGTGGCTAACATAATGAAAATAAGCCTCACGAGTACGCTTCCTCACCACTTTGGCTTCTTTCAGCTGCCGCCTCGGAAAGCAGCGAGGTATAGCTTCTGACTCTTCGACTCCCTCGGGCCTTGTAAGTAACTTGGGAGATCCCAGATAATCTTTTAATTCTTTGAAGGCTCTTTCACATTCTGAGTCCCAGAGAAAAAGTTCCTTGGAGGCTTGGCGGATTTTCTTGAAAAATGGGAGGTCGATCGCTTGGGCACTGAGATGAATGCACTGAAGCCACCAGAGAGCCGGCTGTTAGCTTTTGGACCTCTTTGTAGGAGGTGGGGGGCTCCATCTTCAAAATTGCCTCGATCTTGTCAGGATTTGGCTTGATCCCTCGTCGGCTTATCATAAAACCGAGGAAGCTTGCACCCACTGAAGTAGCACCAAAAGAACATTTTCGGGGGTTTGTTAAAGCGTGACAACTTGATACTTGAAGTTTCTTCCAAGTTCTTCAAGTGATCCTCACTCCTTCGACTCTTTACAAGCATGTCATCGACATATATCTCCATGTTTCTCCCAATCTGCTCTTTGAATAACCGATTCACCATTCTTTGATAAGTAGCTTAGCGTTCTTCAAACCGAAGGCGTTCTTTCCTTGATAGAATATATTCATTATGAAGCGGTTCCTCTTCGTCATCTTTATGTAAGAATACTTGGTGGTATCCTCGGGAGGCGTGTAGGAATCGACCAACCTTCCTAAGCTTTGTGGCGAGGATAATAATTTCGGCGGCGCTTGTTAAGTGTTGGTGAAATCGTGCGCATTCTCATTTATTGTTAGACTTTTCGCCATAACCATTGAAATCCATTCGGGGAGGCTGCAACTCTCGGATCGCCATTGGCTATTAGGTCCTCAAGGCCTCCTTTAATATGGAAAGGTTCTTTTCATGCGAAAAGTTCCACTGCAGCAGCGAGCTGAAGAGGTGTCCATGTCAAACAGGCGAATAGAAAGTTACGTATCTACCCCGGCATATCTTCGGACCCCATGCAAAAACCTCTCATCATATTCTGCCAATAGGTGAATGGAATCTTTTCGCGATGACCGAGGAGCTTTGTACACTGTCGAAAGTCCTGGACCTTTTTTCTTCATAAAAAGGAATAGACTCTAGCTCCTCGTGCGACTCTCCGTGCTTATTGCTTTTCTTTTCTTTGGGGTTGTTATCCTTGACCCTTTGCTTGGACCCATAGAGAGCCGAGGGGGTATTGAATTGTCCTCGTTCTTTTGAAGTTAAGAGAGACCCACTTGGTATTAAAAGTTGATAGAATGCACTGTGCTGATCCCCAGGGGATTTCTCTCCCGTTCTCATTTGTGGGAACTTCATCTTCTAGCTGGAGGCTTATCGCTTAGAGCATTGGGTAGGGGCACATAATGAGTCCGTTGTAAGAAGGATCCGGGATGTCCACGACCTGCGTAAAAGAAACTCTGCTTGTCGTTGTTGCAGAGTGCTATCCGGTGGGGTATACGGAATGCCCGATGAACGCGAGTGTGGGGTGTTATTTCCGTTTCAAATAATATCGGGGAGTCCCAATCGATCGTAAACGCCAAATAAAGAATATCAGCGGTACACATGTCCACAGCGTCAGGGCAACCACGAAATTAGTGATGATGGGACTGATGACCAAAGGATCATCATGGGGAAGTTCCAGTCCTACGAGCTCTTGTTCCGAAAAGGTGATCATTTCCAGAATTACATGGTGGTGATAGGGGCCAAAGCATATCTGACCGCCATTACTTTTCTTATTCGAGGTGTCGCCTTTCCTGCTTATGCCTCCCGGAAATAGTGTGAATCCTTCTGTTATGCGAGGGAGAGGATACCATTGCGTCTTTATTAAGATGGATATCACGGCGGAGGTGTTGCTCACCGCCGTGAGGAGCTGCATGGTCTTTCTTTACAAATTCCACCAGTTGACACAGCTAATCAACTTTTCGATCTACTTGCATGACAACCCGGCATTAAATGGAGTGTCGTAGCCACGATCTTTGTGATATTCGCAATACTTAACTGATCCTCGGTTAGGGAGATTTTATTTTGTTGGGTTTGAGGTTTTCTCTTATCCTCGATGGAGGCG
This sequence comes from Lithospermum erythrorhizon, assembly GCA_019722365.1. Classification (NCBI taxonomy): domain Eukaryota; kingdom Viridiplantae; phylum Streptophyta; class Magnoliopsida; order Boraginales; family Boraginaceae; genus Lithospermum; species Lithospermum erythrorhizon. The sequence continues at coordinate 15,132 of JADFUC010002043.1, forward strand.
TAAATTCTTCAGCTGGTACCCTAAAGGGTGTATATGGCCAGCGGTCTCTGGAATTTCTTATTTATGCGCACGTCCCTATTTCCTAGGGGACCTTGCCCTGTCTTAAAGGCCTCGCCCTCGCCCAGGCTTTTGGAAGCTGACGTCCCAGCCATTTCGACCCTCTTTGTTGATTTCTTACGCAATTAAGTCCTCGCCCGAACTCTCCGCGCCCGGCGAATATTAAATGAGAGGAAACCGCCTCTTCTAATTTGATGTATTGAATTACGAGCTTAGATAACTCGTTTCGGGTGTTAGGTGGTTCCAAGACCAATTTTTTTCATGAGAGGGGCCATATCTACCGATCCATGAAAGAATGAGTCGTTGTAACGCTTTTAGTTGACACGTCGGGATATTGGTCGCCGCTCTTGAGCACAGTGGCTTCTCAATGTCTCCCACGGTCTTTGTTGTATTTCCATGAGGGGTTCTTTCATTTGGCCTCCCATAGAAGCTCCGAATTTGTCCATAAAAGAACCTTATATCTTGCAACCATTCGATGAATCATGGCAATTTGTGGAACAGCTTGGCGCATCTGACAGGGCTACTTGAAATACTACATATACTTCATCATCGCTAGCCCAAAAGGAAAGCTGGGAATCGAAAGATTTGAGATGATTTCCCGGATCTCCATATCCGCCGAAAGTTTTGAACTTAGGCATTCGGAATCCTCTTGGCATCGTAGCATTTCTTAATCGGTTTGAAAATGGTAGCAAGGTGCTGTGCTTGACCGTTCCTCGACCGGGGGTGATGTCTTTAAGCAGTAATCTGAGTTCATCCAATTGTTTTTGCAACTCAGCATTGCTACTATTGCCCCGGCATCGCGGCTGGTAGAGGGAACATAGTGCGGGTCTGGGCGACTACGCTTGTCTTGGTGTCGCAAGTACTCCTTGGGAGGGGACCTTTCATAACTCCTAATCGGTTTCATGTCGCCTCGATCGGTTTTCCCTAATAGGGGACCTTTCGGGAATCTTGTCGGGGAGGTTAGAATATAATAACGGACCGATAGTTCGTATTTTATGCTGCGTGGTTGTAAGATTTTGAATTGTCTGAATCATTGGTAAAATCCCTGCGTCTTCGAGGCGTAGTTGTTGTGACTTGATTAGAGTAGGTAAATTTTGACGGTGAATGAAACTTTGACTTGCCGGTTCTTTTGAAGATAGTCCCAGATTCTTCGTGAACGCTCGCGTGATCGGTGATGATTGTGAAGGGGATTGTCGGTCCCCATGAGGCGATGCCAATTGATGTGGCGGATTTTAGCGAGGGCCTTCTTGCCTTGGGCAGTCATCTTTATCTCTCACATCTCTTCTGCACACTCACTAGTCGGATGGGTGTCTACATTGTCATCCCGCTTTGCCACTCGGCCGGATGCCAGAGGCGAGGGACTGTTGAGTCTTTTGGGTGTTCATCACGGGTCGAGGCAGTTCCGACCTCGACCCTACTAATGCGCTCCTTAGTCAGGGTAACACTCTGTTGCTTGGTAACTTTGATTCCATAATGTCGACGGTGTCGAGGTCTCGATGTGCTCCGGGTACCTAGGCCCGCGATAAAGTCGATCGTGAGTAAACTCCGATGCTTAAAGTTAGAACTTATTTAAGGGGGTTTAAAGTTAGTAGGTATGCATAATAAAAATAACATTACCTTTAAAGAGCAATTATAGGGAGTATTTATAGAGATAAAGCGATTTAAGGGGATAAATTGCAAGCTTATACGAAGGAAAACAAAAACTTTCCCGATAAATACCCGGCTATTTATTGAATTTCGAAATGGCCGATAAAAATAAATTATTTATATCCACGTAGCATAATAATTGTGCAGGCTTTTGACATAGTTTACATACGAAGACAATATCAAACTCCAAAATGTCACGTTGCAATCTCATTAATACTCATACAGTCATGCATTGTAAACCGGCTTACTAACACTAGTGCCGGCTTATTCTTCATCCTTTCTCCCAATACAAAACATTTATAAATTATCACCTTCTGTAACCTCATAATCCTCACAACTCAATCTCAAACATAGTTCATCGCAAAATAACAAAAAAGTGCACTTTTCGTAAAACTACCATCTTCAAGAATAACCAATACTACTAGCCTTTTCAAGAATGGCCTTTATGAATACGTTCATCTTGTTGGTAGCTATAGTTTCCATAGCTCTAGCTGCACCAACTTTGGCAACAGATTTTGTAGTTGGAGATGAGAGTGGCTGGACCCTAGGCTTAAATTACACAGCTTGGGCTGAGGGTAAACAATTTTATGTCGGCGACAAACTTAGTATGTTCCTTTTTCTTTTATCTTTCTCAAATTTTTCCTGTATAATTATCGTTCAGGCTAGGGGGCATTTCTTGGATGAGAAAAAAATTATTTTAAACAACGTAAAGATCGATCTCAATTGACTTGCATTTCGTTTGTTGTCCCTAGATAAAAATAATAAGGTTACATTCAAGGGCGTAACTAAAATTGTTACTTAATGGTGACGTAACAGATATATATGTTAAAGCGAAATATAAAAATTTAGAGCGATAAATTGATATAAAATTAAATTAAATTTCAAGGCATAGCGGAGCATCAGCGGAACACTGTCCTCTGGTTCCTCCACTACCTCCACTAAAACAAACTTGATCTTATATTGATTATTATAATCTGTTGTTGTAGTTTTCAACTACAAGGAAGGAGCACACAATGTTCACAAAGTGGATGGAGCTGGATTTAGGGAATGTTTAGCACCATTGACAAGTGTGGCACTGACTAGTGGAAATGATGTTATTCCCCTTGCTACTCCAGGGAGAAAATGGTACATTTGTGGAATTGGGAAACATTGTGCAGATGGAAACATGAAGTTTCTCATCACTGTTTTGCCTCAAATGGGACCTTCCCCTGCCCCTGCCCCTTCTCCTTCTTCTTCGACTTCTTCGGCAACATATAGAGTCACCGGTCTTCAAGAATCATTTGGTCTCATAATTGCTGCTTTTGGTACTTTCTTGATGAGCTTTGTTGTCTAACAATCAAGATGGAAAATAAAAAATACTTTTAATTACCCATGATTCTTTTTATTCTTGAATTGTTTTATAATTAGTAGTCTAAAGTGTGTATGTAACTTGATTCTTGAGAATGTGTAACGACGCAGATATAGCCTATATTGTATAATAAAAAAAAAAAACATGTAAAATTGTTTTGAGTGTTTATTTAATGTGCATCAAGTGGAACGATATACAGTAAAAACTCTATAAATTAATACTCCATAAATTAATAAATTCTCTAAAATAATAAATTTATCCGGTTCCGACTTGAGCCAGTTAAAAGAATTAAAAAAAATCAATAAAATAATAAGATAATAATTTTTCGGAAAATCCTTTTATAATATAGGTCTCAAGAAAATCATAAATTAATAATTATTCTTAAAAATTGAAAAAAAAAATTAGTATAACTTAATGAAAATATAAATTCATTGTATAAGATATGATTGAATATTTTTTTATAAGAATGAGATAATGATATATAAATATTGTATTAAATTAAACTTATGAAATATATGGACATACTAGCTCTATATTTATAGGTACAATGTGAAATACTTATGGTAATAATACTAAACTTAATAATCAAGTAATTACTATAACTAATATGAAAATAATTAATAGCATTTGCTTATTATCTTATTGTATTTGTACTATCTTACGATATCTTCTCGATGATTCTACATATTTCAGATCAATATCAATAAATTCAAGAAGCCATTGTCTTGCATGTCTTTCCAAGTTGTTAAAAACTCTTTATATTGTAAATTATTAATTTGATAAATTAATAACTCTCTAGGTAATAAATTTAGCCGGTCCCAGCGCTATTAATTTATAGAGTTTTTAAGCTTTAATATAAGCGTAATGCCGATAATAGTCTCAGTGTATAATTGATTAAAATGAAGTTGAGATATATGTGAAAAATGAAAATGGTTTTGTTGGAGGATATGACTTATATGAGTGTAGGACCACAAGAGTACCATGGAAAGGAAAATTATGAAAAATTTATACTTAGAAAATTGTTGGTAGGGAGAATCGAACTCATCGCTGACACCATGATCACCAATTTCCTTTATTCCGCAAATTTGTAACTACTTGGTACTTAGAAACATTTTGAAAATAATTGTCGGTGTTCTGGCTGTTGGATATTCTAACCTATAAATAATATTCTAAAATACTATGGATACGAATCCCATGATCAATACTAGTTGCATAAACAATAATTAAAGAGTCAAAAAATATGTACCGTTCTTCGGGAATGTCAGCGGCGAATATGTGCGGATCAGATCACCGGCGTCCAAAAGCGAGAATGGCTCTAAAAATTATTCACACCAATGAGGAACAAGTCGCCAGGGAGTTTTACTAGAACTCCTTTAAATTTTTAAGCGTAGACAAAGGTTAGGCGGAAAATCCAAAGGTTTCTTCAGCCTCTTGTCGACTAAAAAAAGAGAAGGGAAGAGAACTTTTCTTTCACTATTTCTCAAAAGGAGAAGTGAAATTATCAAAAGTGAATGAGCAGAGATTTTTATCTCCAAAGGTGGCACTTTATGTAAGCTCAAAATCTACACTTTTAGGCCCTGAAGTGGTGAAAACTCTTTCACTCGCTTTCTCTGCATCTTGTGGTTGAATATAAGTAGGGTCGAGAACCTTACACTTCTTATCCCTAAAATCAAAGCGTCGTGTGGAGAAGAGAACATTACGGAACCTCACATCACACCCCATTTTAGTTGAACATGGGATGATTTTAGCAATAGAATTTAAGCCCCGATATTCACATGATTCTATTTTAAACCACGAAGAGTTATAATTATATTATGACTTGTTCGTTATATAATGTGTGACCTCTTGGGCTGGGTGACAAAACCATATACTAATAAATGTTGACGAACATTATTCGAGAAAGTATATTGATTATGAGAGGACTCTATTAAGCCATCGTTATCCACTAGTGTGCGTGAGTATCCTAATACGAACATTACCCTACTCATCGAGCATTATATATGAACTTAAATTTAAATGAGTTGTCGGTTATCTGTCGAATTGTTCAACGGACTATTATTTGAAATATGCTCGTATTTGACACCTCTTAGGTGTGTATAAGGCCATGATCATTTATTCTATATTTGTCATGATGATATTGACAAAAAAACATGGTGGTAGTTGATGGTTTATTTAGAGGGAGTGAGATCATATAAAGGTGTAAATTTACTGTACATTACGTTGACTTGAAAAATTAATTGAACTCTCATATAATTGTAGGGTTCTAACCAATTTAATATATCGTAAAGTGAAAAAGGTAAATGACTCTCGAAACTACCAATTGTAGATCGACAATCAATAGCAGGATAATATGACAATAACCAACATATTAAAAATAGTAGAGTAAAGAATACATAACTTGGTAACCGGTTAGTGCCAATGTAACACCCTAGGTGCGGAGGCGGTTGCCCGGTGAAGGTTTCAGCATAACAATGAAGATAATACAGTAAGGTCTTTATCTGAATACTCCATATTCTATGTGCGTCCTACTACTCCAAATAAGCTTCTTAGAATAGGTTCCTTATCATGTCTACCCTTCACGTCAGCCTCTCCAAGTGTTTGACTTCTGATTAATCAAATCGATTACAAACTCTCAATGATTGTTATAACGTAGTGTCATGTAATCGTATTACATTAGTTAGAACATTAGAGTTCTTAACACATATGGCCTACTACTAAAATACTTGATCTTCGCTCGAGAAAACACAAGAACACTCTATATGAAATATATTATGAGGCGCAACTTGAAGCGTGTTTGAGCTCATATATAGTGTAGGGCCTTTGTAGGGCTTGATGTGATAAGCTAAGTCATTGATATCGGATCAAAAACCTTTCCTTAAACATTGAGTCTAACCGGCTCGACACTTGTCAAATCATACCAACTTGATTTTGCAGAAATACTTCTAATTAAGCAGAATCTTTATCAAATCACAAAACTTTCTTATCCATTACAAATCTTGGAAATCAAATCGTAACAAGCTAGAGCTGATATAACTATAGATTATACGTCAATCTTTTGTGCATAAATATCTCTTCAAGTAAGTGACACATCACAAAGCCACATTATTTTAACACTTGGGCCCGAAGAATAATATCGGCAAATCGTTTTCTGTGTGACAAATAACTAATAATAGTGGTACTCGTTGTAGAAAACTTCGTCCAGCATCTTGCACCAGCAAACTCCCCCGCTTTGGGTAAGTTTTCATGACAAATCCCCAAAGCTCCACGAGGGAGAAAACATGTGTTAAAACATAAGATGATAAAACGAACCATTCAAAGCCAAGCTATGCATGCCAGTTAGTGTAAGAACTAGAAAATTATCCATACAAAAAAATACCCATATAGTACCCTACATTTGTCCTAAAAATGTGCCCAAAAGAAGAAAATTACATAGGAGACATAGAAGTCTCGGCACTCGGCAACCGGCGAGGCGGAGTTCATCGGGGAATGGCGGTAGAGGTAGTGAGTCGTTGACAATTGGAGGGGCAGGTTGCCTTGGGAACTAGATGCTTGGCTTGCAATTACGACACCACGACTTTCTTACAGATCTCGAACCCGGCCTTTGTTGCTCCTCTTAAATGCGACCTTGATCAACATATCTGCTGACTTTTCGTTTCTGTAATTTTCAGCCTCGGTTTGATCATTGCATTGATCCTTATCGCATCTTCCTGTTCTTTAGCTTTATCATATGATCGGTGGTTTAGCGTCCTCCCAGACCATCTTTTTTCCGGAACATTGGGATGTTGGGTGATGACCATCTTGTAGATCGGTGGAAAATCCAATTGTCTTTAGTTTGGCTCCGGTTTTGGAATGATCTACAATCGATCAAAAGAATGGCATTGCCTATGTTCAACTTCTTGGTCTCTTTCATCACTCTGACATCACTTGAGGGCACCACTCACATTTGGTGTTGTTCGAGGTAGGCCCAAGATTATCAATGGCAGCCTTGTGAAGCACATCATATTTCAAGCTTAGATTGGAGGCTGTGGTTGCCTTTTAGTAGGCCAAGTTGGGTGCTTTCCCAGTCAACTCGATATAATATCTCGAGTTTCGAGTTGCTCTGTGATCACTTTAGGTGTACATTTCATAGTGCTTGTTGATCGGAGCCGGGCTGAATGGAATACATGTCCTTGCGACTTTACTTTGAAACATGGGCTGGCGGGGATCGATAATTTCACCAGGATAAATTGCACCTGAGCTTCTGACAATTGTGGCCAATGAGGCCCAATTTTAAATTCCCAGCGATCTGCATCTTGAAGGATGTCTAGGAACAACTACTTGAGGATATTTCTAGTACAAACAAACTTCCATCCCAGCCTAATGCTCTTCAAGCAATCCACCCGTCATTGGGAACATCGTCACGTCTTTGCCAATTTTCCCCATTGTTGATTCTATTTCGATTATCATTGACCTTTAGTCTTCCTTGGACCTTTCTCACGAGTACCTTAGCGGCTTTTCTTCATCGAGACTCTCTGACATCATCAACTGCAAATTTGACTCTCTTCTGAACTCTTAGGCTTTGAGATGACAACCCACTTTTTTTTCTTGGGGGCCAGATCCTCTTTGCTTGTCGGTGCTAGGCTTTCTTGGCCTTTGCCTTACACCTTTCTTGGAAGCCCTTCTCTTCTATGCCAACCTCTACAGCTCCTCCACGTCCAACCACCTTAGAGGCACCTCATCAACCCCTTCATTCGCTTCCCCCCATGAAGTGTAGCTGCTTATGCGAGGCTGCAACCCCAGCCACTTGTCACTGCATGCTCTTTGCAGTGAGTACGGGGATACCACTATATCATCATATTTTACTTCTCCACCGAAGAATCCCCAACAACCTCCTCCAACGGGTGGAGTGTTCTTCTTTCTTTCATGCCTAACAACGACACCCTGTTTTCTTAACCTCCTTTTATTCTCCCTTTCCCAACAGCTAGGTTTAGCCCAGCCCAAATGCGACGATATTTCGGCCCGGTGGGATCTACAGAACTATGAGTCTTAGCAGACTTATAGATAGTCTCATCTGAGGTCTCCTTGACACTCGGATTGACACCCTTATCATCTTCAACATTTTCTCGAGAACGTCTACACCTTGACCATAACTTTTATCGTTACTCCGAGGCTCTTTCGCGTCGCGTATCCTATACGGGGATATGACATTATCACTACCCTCATCAGCTAGGTAAAGGTATCGGTACTTCCTACTTTTACGAAGAATCGTGCTAGGTTTTTGACTCTTACCCGGTGTCATCCCACTTGATTGGAGGGACACGATTGCACTTTCCTTTCGCCCCAATACTATTGTGCTGCGGATGAATTTGACCTTAACCATATATTTGGTTCACCCGACAACCATATAGATCCTTCAAGGAAGGCAGTGAATGGGTGATTTCTTTGCGGGGAGTTTCTTACGTATTAAATTACGTAGAAATTTGGTGAGGAATTTGGGCGATAATTTCTAAAGGAGTGATTGTTTAAATGTGAAGGATTTAGTGTCGCTACTTGATGTGTTTTTTGTGTGAGTGGGTTGATGGTATATATGAGTGGTGAGAGAAAGCGCCCTCTACGTTCTTTAATAATTTGCATGCAATTAACTCATGATAACCACCTTTTTAAAGAAATAACCGTTGAGCCGTCCACTTAGTCAGTTGTTATAATAATTGGCTCCAAAAATAGTCTTATTAATAACAAAATGTTAATTGCTATTTATCCATCACACACAACCCTAAGGCAGTCCTTAGGTATTCAAATTGATTCATATCCAGCCCTTTGGTGAAGATATACGCCGCTTGCTTTTCGGTACTCGCGTACTCCAATTTGATGTCTTATCTTGACAATCTCTAATAAAATAATATCGTATGTCGTGTGCTTGGTTTTGCTATGTTTCTTTGAATTCTTAGAGATATATAGCCTTTCATGTTATTACGGTATAGTGTCATAACTCTGGATTGACACCATATTCTTCTAGAATTTGTTTCATCCAAAATTAGCGGAGTGCTGACTACTTCCCGACAGCTATATATTCAAGCTTGTTGTAGAGAGAATCTGAGAATTTTTGCTTTTGTTGAACTTAAAGCGAATTATTTCCGAAAGAAACACCCTCAAAAGTGTTTTTCATCATAGTATTTCCTACCCGGTCAGCGTCAAGTATCCAACAAGAGAGCTTTTAGTGTCAAAAGTATATAATAAGCCATGATTGTAAGTACCTTGGATGTATTTTAGGATTCTTTTCATAAGATTAAATGTGACTCTGCTTAGTATCGGCTTGGTATCTAGCACAAACTCCAACAGAGAATGAGCTATGTCGAGTCTGCTTGCAGTTAAATATAGTAAGCTCCCAATCGTATACATGCATCTTGGCGTCAGCTGCTTTTCACGGCGTCCGTTCTTTTCCATCTTCCTCATGGTAACCCATTTGTTGCAAATGGGGTTCTCATGGATTTGAAGTCTCCATTCAAAACTTCTTTACCATGTTCTTGGAATATTTGGCTTGAGAAATAAATATGCTATCTTTCCATCAGTTTATACGAAACCCCGAAAGTATTTAAGCTCACATATCATACTCATCTGAACTTCATTTATCTATTACCTGTTGTTTACAGTTGGTTTTGACACTCCACCAAACACTATAATATCAACAAAAGATGCAGGCTACCATAAGTTGATCTCTTTCTTTCTTGATGAACAATGTCGTCGGCAACTTTCCTCACCGTATACCCGTTATTCGGAAGAAAGATTGTAGGTCTTTCGTACCGTATTACATGCTCTTGGAGCTTGTTTCAATCCATACAAAGCCTTTTTTGATGCGTACACATTATGCAGTCGTCGGCATCAATGAAATCCCTTTGGCTTCTCAACATGCACTTAGCTGCTTGAACAATGCCGTTTAGGGAAGCACTGTGGCGTCCGTACGTCTGAGTTTGAATTTTAATAGACAAGCTAAAGCTAAAGCAATCGGTTACTTCAAGTCTTCTACTTGAGTGCAAAGAGTCTCTTTCAAGGGACAATTCCCTCAATGTCACGAGTGTACCCAACTTGTCTGTGAATGCAGCCTTATTTGCAGTGACATTCCCGAAGCTCGCCAATTTATTTTCTGAATATCACTTTGTGCAATCGCGTATTATAATTTTAAATTACAGGTAGCTCCACACATCATTCTTTTCGAATTGCACTAATTCTTCCTGCATAGCATTGATCTAATGTTCATCAAGTAAGGCAACCTTCACATCTTTTGATTCTTCTTTAGATATAAAGCAAGTTTCACCAAATAGACCTATCATTTTTCTGTAGTCAACTCTATCCTTCTTCCTTGTGGTCATGCCTTCCTCCAAATGACCAATGATGTTGTCGGTATGATGATTCTTCTGAATACGGGCAGTAAGTTCAATACCACTATCATTAGCCCGATGGATTGTGATTGGTTCGGTAGTTGTCGTCGGCTAGATTGTCGGTGACAATGGTGGAGACATCCGGAAGGTTGATCTTCATCATCGGCGGTTGATCATCTTCATCTATTAATCGACATTAATAGACTCATAACTACTTGATGCGTTTGTTGTATACTCTCAAGGCTACTGCTTTGTTTCTAGAGTATCCTAGGGTACCATAAATGCTCACTTGATATCAAATTTTTTGCTTGCCTCTGCTATACATCGACGAGGATGTAACGCATGCTGCAAAGATATGAAAATATTACACATTGGGCTTTTTATCCCTCCATATTTCATAAGTTGTGGTGTTGGTACCTGGTCTGAAGGTGATCCTGTTATGAATATGACATGTTGTGTTGATAGCTTCAGCCGGAGAACTTCACTGATATAACTTAACTTTGCATCTACAACGTGACCTGGCTCTTATACTCGTGTTCTATTCTTTCTTTCAACAGCCACCATTTTGTTGTGGAGAGATAGGCGCTTAGGCTTATGTTTGAAGCCTTCTTCACTGCAGAACTCATGAAATCTTGAGTTCTCAAATTTTCCAGCTGATCGCTCCGGATGGATATGATGGTAGCGCCATTCTATCACGAACATGAAGAGCTAATTGTTTGAACCGTCGAAATATCGACTTTTCTCGGATGAATTCTACCAAGTGTATCTTGAGAAATCATCCTGAGACATACCACGATCTTCTTTCCTCCGATAGTTCCGGCTTGTATTGGTCCGATTGATCCCGTAGCCAGAAAGTTTTTAACACTCACGGTAGTGACGCTTTGTTGTAATAGTTGGTGGGACAACTTTACTCTGCTTGGCCACTTGACATTCTCCACAGAGGTTTCTTTAACCACTTGGTATGGTAGACCACGAGCTGCCTCCTTAGCTATGTCGATTGTTGGGCGTTCTGAAAGTTGGTGTGACCCGGCTTAAATGCCCGTAGCTCGGCGTCGTTGTGAGTTCTATTATGCAGGCATTTTGTGGAGTCCGAGATAGCAATTGTCGGATGATGCGTTTCCTGCATAATGAGTTGATCGCTTGAATTACTCACATAACATGCTTCTTTGCTAAAGGAAACCTTCATTCCGTTATCACGAGTTGGCTTATCTTTATGAGATTTCTTTGTAAGCCGCCCGACCAACAAAACTTCTTCCAACTCTGGGAATCCTTCAACTTTTAAAGACCCTTTTCCAACAATCTTACCCTTTTGTCCGCCACCAAAAGTAACATAGTCTCCCCTAATTGTCTCAATTTTAGATAAATATGCTTTGTTACTGATTAGATTGTCTTGAATAACCCCATTTGTCAAATTACCATCTGTGAGGCCGTTGCTTTGAATTATGCAGAACACCATGACTTACGGATAACTTTCTTCACCATTGTACTAGTTTGATAGTGTTGCTAAGCCCTTTTCCATAGATTTTGTAGCAATAAGGAGGTATATGTCCATTTTCCCATGATACTAACATCTCGAGTTGAACTTTTCTCTAGAGTAGTTCTTTTGGGTTTTAGTTCAGCCCGACTGACTACCCACACGTGCTCTTGTTGGTGATGTCCTTCTTTCTTGCTACTCCTCCGGAGAATTCAATCAGTATTATGCTCCTTTCTCTTTCCTTGCTAATAGGATCTCATAGTACATACGTACTTGAGTTAAGTAATTTGATACTTTGATGCGTCCCACAGATCTTTTCTTCAAGATTACAAATTTCAACTCTTTGTTCTTCAACACGCTTCATCAGTTCTTGATTCTTCTACACAAGTATACGCGTTCTGTTTCTCCAGAGGTGTATGAATGGGTGAGTTTGGACCATTTCATGAATAACATCTGATAGTTTGCCATCAGCTCCTCTTTTGTAAGTTCTTCTTCATCGCTCCAGTCATCGCTCACATGATTAATAACGGTTGGGTGACCGTGTCTTCTTTGAGTTCTAGTTGTGAAGGCTACAAAGTTGCTAACTTTGTTATCGTTCCCTTCTTCTTTTATCGGTTTTCATCATCAAACGGTGTGGTGTAGTAGCGATTTGGATTCTTGTGATATAATTGGAACTTTCCGCTGTATGTGTCCAAAACGCTACATTTCTGCATTGTATTCCTTTTCATGATTTTCTTTGTTTAAAACCATTATTTCAGCCTCCATATTCCTCCATCCTTTGTCAATTCATTTGTCATTAACTTACCAGGATTGTTCCACGCCCAAATCAGAATAGGGTTTCTTATTGAACCGTTTGAGTCTCGGCAGATCTTCTCCCACTTTGTCTTCACGGCTAACTGTGGGGCTATACTTTTTCTTATTTGTTTATGAGGAATCAAACATCATAAAAGTGGTGAGGTTCCCAATTAATTCATCAAGATAAATGGTAGTTAAATCTAAGCTTCCTCGATAGGAGTAACCTTGGCAAGCAAAACCTTTTGGGGAAGTTAACGCACTTTTCAGCCAGTTTCTCATTACTCATCCTTTCTCCTAGAGCAAAACACTCGTGGCTATATTTTTTATTTTGGAGTTGTAAGTGGTAAGCGATTGTCTCGTTTCTCAGATTTCTCGAGTTTTCCATCTTGTTGTCCAAGCTGATTTGGTCTCAGAGCATTCTCAATTTTGAGTTCATGAAATTTGTCTCCAAAAATCTCTGCATTCTTCTTTAGCCACGGTACATAAGCTAATCAATTTAAACACCTCATCATGAACTGCACAAAATATGGCATTAAGAGCCTTATTATATCTAAAGACTAGTTCTAATTAGAGATAAAAATGGTTCCTCTTTAATAGTCCACTAGCTCCAGCATTATTTTGAGTAGGGGCCGATCCATTAATAATATAGCCTTCAGTTTTTCGTGTCAATTGATCTCCAAGAAGCTTGATCATCTTGGCTTCCCAGTATGGGAAGTTTGTCCACGTCAATTTGTGGGGGGACTTGTAATTGAGGTTCCTTCTTTTTGACTCCTTTTCGTTTGTTTACCTTGATCACCGCTCTATGTATCAGGTGCACTACGATACCAATTAGCAAAAAAGGTAAGCGACTCACGAGCCACGATTATGAATGACTTGATTGACCGCGAGATAATATGACAATAACCAAAATACTAAAATAGTAAAGTAAAGAACATAGCATGTAATCTAGTTTGGTGCCAATGTAGCGTCTAGGTTTGAGGCGTTTTGCCCGATTGAGGTTTTATTTATAACAATGAAGATATTACAAGTAAGGTCTTATGCGAATACTCCGTATTCATGTCGCCTATACACTCCAAATAAGCTTCTAGAATAGGCTCCCCCATCTTCTACTTCACACGAACACTGCCGGTGTTTGACTTCTGATAGTCAAATCAATTCTGAGCTCACCGATTATTGAGTTGTGATGAGTTGTTGAGTCGTTGAGTTTTTGAGTTGTTGAGTTGATAGAGTTGTTGTGTTGTTGGGTTGATTGTCTTGCCCAAGTTGGTTAGTTGTTGAGTTGTGATGTAAAATTAAGTTGTCGATTGATAAGTAAGGTCTAGTGATTGTTGCGTGTTATTGCGATCTTTCTTGAAATATGCATTATGTTATTGTTGATTGCATCATCTTGGAATGTTACGCTATTAACAAATTTATGAACATAAGAAAAAGATAATGAAATTGCTAATGGCTTCATATTAAGATCTTAAGTTGAACAACATTATGTACCCTTTATCTATGGTATCTGATATCGTCTACTTTGGTACCTTGTGCGTGATTGGAGGTTAATTTTATTCTTGACATATATGTTCATGAAACTTTGCCTTGAACTGCATACACTATTCGCTATGGAGGCGGCAATTTCATTATGAGTTGACAGTGGTGTTCCGTCTCGGGCTTATTCGGGTGTTTGTGCTTTAGAGGCTTAAGGTGAGTTGCTTGAGTGGCGAGTTGATCCTCGCGGTCTCCTTATTTTTGTTGGATTGTAGTTTGTTGTGCACGTATAGTTGTTGGGATTCTTGTTGTTGTAGGTTGATATTTTGTACTCGGGAGTTATGTTGTATGTTAGTTCTTATTATGTGGTTAGGGAATACCGATGGATTCTTTTTTCTTAAAAAGCATTTTTTGTCCGTTGTATATTATTTTATTGAGTTGTTTGAGGCAGTGTCTTTTAAATTTGAGTCATCCATCGATTGGCGACTGCGGTGTCCCAGTGGATTTGGGGCGATTACAACCTGCGTGGGCGTCTGACACAGGGCGGGTGCGTTGCGTGTACGTTATCAAAAGAAAGTAATTGTTGTTGTTGGTATTGGTTGGCTAGCTATTTTGTCTTTGGGAAAAATTGTGAGTGAGTGTTGAAGTGTTCGACCCAGTACCAGCAGTTGCAAGGGCTTGATTCATTCTTGTCGAACTTTGTCTGATTTTGGGGGTCTGTTGAATTTCGTAATATTTAAGGTATTTGTCACATAATATATGAGAGAGGAATGACTTGGAGTATTACTTAGAAACATGAAAGTATATGTAATATGACGGAGTATGCCCCAGTATGAATATTTGATTTGATTGTTTATGGAAGAATTATTTATGGAAGATCTTTCCATATATGATTGATGTCTACGCTATAAATATGCACCGTTCAGACCTAGCCGTCCCAACCACCGCGTATTGTTTTGTGCATTGTTTTGAGGTAAAAGATTTCGAGAAAATATTATTTGTAGGTTGAATGTGTTAGAAGAACTCTCAAACTTCTAACTAATGTATGATTGTTTGTGATACTTTGTTATATGATCTTTGAGATATATTGTTAAATCATTGTAAAGTCCCGAACTTGGGAGTGTTGGCGTGAGGAATATAAGTTAGGGGGAGCTGAACTTTCTGGAAACATTTGGAGTAGAGTAGAGGCGAGAAGCGGGAATATGGGGAGCATATTCATATAAGTTATAGTAGAATTTTTTGACAGCCTTGACTTATCACACATTAATCGAGTGTTATTAAGCATTGATCTAACGAGTCTTTGCATAAGATCTATCTCATAGAGGAACATCAACAGTTGCATATGAAATGAATGATCTGATTTTATTTTTCAAAAAATAGAAATTTGTACTCCATTAGTTAGAGCGACGACTAATACTTTTATAACCCCTAGTATGAGTTAATTAACGATATAATTCCATTATGTTATGATTTTATACTTACATCCCTTATAATGGTAATATAAAGTTTAATCGCAACAAATATCGCACATTCATCCATAAAGAGATAATTGTTGAAATGGTCTCAGATAGTAGATGGAAGTTGCGAATTGGTCCTAGAAAGTTCAAAAGTTGGGATTTAGTCACGATATAGTGCACTTTAAGATTGCGTGTTGGTCTTGTTGTAGCGTGCTATTAAAAACTAACACCAAAATAAGAGAGGATCAAAATAGGCAAAAAGAGCTCGAGGCTAAATACAAACTGAACTTTAAAGTTTTAATCGCAACTTCGGCTTATTATCTGGGACCATTTCGACAATGCTCATCGTAAATATAAAAAATGTTGTACATTTTAACCCGTAGGGTGGCGAGTTGGTGTATTGTCGGGCATGACGGGAGGTCGTGGGTTTGTTACCCAGCGCTTTCTTGATCGAGCACATGTGTAGGCTAGAGAGGTAATGAAAGCGAGCCAGTGGAGAATTTTGTCTGCAGTTAGCCCAAAAGCCAAAGGCCGACTCGACCATTGTCTGCCTAACGGGCAGGCTCCCGAGAGCCCCAGCTCGCTTGATCTAGAAATTTCAATTTTCAAATATATAAAATGCACATAAAATAATAGATATTAACATTAATTGTCAATAAATAAATTGGACCTTGACATGAACTAAATTATAACAAAAAAAAGTCATCATAACAACACCTTGATCCTTGACAATAAACTCAAATCATCAAAACATTAGAGTATTAGTTTTATACTTTTATTGAGATATACAATAATAATCACATAACCGAGGCTACTAGCCGGCTTACCGAGGCCCTTCATGAAACCACGAGCACGAGGCAGCTTGAAGGCAAAGCCTCTCGGTTAAGCTCGAGATGTTAACGACTCTTGCCTAGTGTAATTTACTAGGCGGCGTAGTTTGTATGATTCTATATGTTTACTCAGTCTTGTGGCTTCAAAAGGTAGCGGTTGTGGAGTCGTGTTAAAAATAAAATAAATGTTGCACATCTTGGTTTTAACATCGTCAACATAGGCATAAATGTGTCATATTTGTAACATTAACAGGGACTAAATTGCCTGATTATCTCTCCCAAGTTACACCATTGAGTATTCTAAACCGGCTTAAGATGAACGCGTAGTGCCGCCATAAGCCGGCTATACATACATATATAGTTATATACCTCGTCCTTCTTGCCAAAACGTCTATAAATATCACCTTGTATAATCTCATTATCATCCTCACATCTCAATTTGCAAATACATTTCATTGTATAAAAAGCTGTACCCTAAATCCCTAATAACTAATACAAGCATTTTCAAGAATGGCCTTTATGAATGTTTTCGTCTCTTTAGTAGCTATAGTTTCCATTGCTCTAGTTTCACCAACTATGGCAACGGATTTTGTGGTGGGAGATGAGAGTGGCTGGACCTTAAGGTTTAATTACACAGCTTGGGCTGAAGGCAAACAATTTTACGTCGGGGACAACCTTAGTATGTTACTTCAATTTTTCTTCTTATTATCTTCTTCTTTTTCCCTTACAGCTAGTTATTACATATCTTCTATGTCTCTCACTTGTGAGGATTTTTGTTGAAGGTTATAGATATATGTATGCGATTCTAAAGGGGTGTATAAAATATATATTGATGAGAAAATGAGATTTTAAAGATCGATATGATAATTTTGAACTAAGGGACGCGTGGCTAGTTACTCTTGAATTTTTTGAAAAATAAAGTTACTGTTAAAAAATGATATTTCATATACGTTTTTCAAAAATTAGTTAGTTCGTCCTCCTAAATTATAGTACATATTTTATTTTTCCTTATTTTTATTGTGTCAATTCCTTCATGATCCCTACAGAAAAATTATGGTTCCGTCACTGAATAAATATCTCGACCTGTCATTCCCTTATCCATTTAATGGTTACATTGTTACTGAATCTTATACTGATGATAGTACAATTGTTTGATGTAGTTTTCAACTACAAGGAAGGAGCACACAATGTTCACAAAGTGGATGGAGCTGGATTTAGGGAATGTTTAGCACCATTGACAAGTGTGGCACTGACTAGTGGAAATGATGTTATTCCCCTTGCTACTCCAGGGAGAAAATGGTACATTTGTGGAATTGGGAAACATTGTGCAGATGGAAACATGAAGTTTCTCATCACTGTCTTGCCTCAAATGGGATCTTCCCCTGCCCCAGCTCCTTCTACTTCATCTTCATCTAGACTCGATGGTCCTCAAACATTATTTGGTTTCATAATTGCTGCTTTTGGTGCATTCTTGATGAGCTTCTTCATCTAAGAATGAAGTTTGAAAATGAGAAATACAACGGATTCTATATATGTTTTTCCTAATTAATATTAGTAGTGTAAGTTATTCTTGAGAATGTGTGTGTACGTAACTATAATACATGTAAAATTGTTTTACTTGTTTAATGTGATTAGTAAAGACTATCGTGTGTTGTACTTTCAAAAAATGATATAGAAATTAATTAAAATTTTGCAGTTTTCTGAGTTAAAATCATAAAATAAAATTTATATATTCTAAATGTGTGTTCAGTCATAATATTTTTTTCATTTTTTTGCTAGGACTAAATTGTCCCTATCAAATGAAGATAATTATAAATATCTTATATTTATGAAAATTCTATAATAGTTAATATTATATAATAATGAGAGTTAACAAATAATTAAAACACCTCTTAAAATTACATCTTAAAGATACATGTCTTTTAATATTCAACTTACAACACTGTGAATTATTTCATTAATATAAATTAAAAAATAGGTAACATATAACTCAATTATTTTTTCTACCTTTATAGTAAAATAATTTGCACAAAAATAACTATAAAGGTGACTTTTTTAAGAAACATTCTATAATAATTATACAATAATCAGAGTTACGAATAATTAAAACACCTCTTAAAATTACTTCTTGAAGTTACATTTCTTTTAATATTGAACTTACATCATTATAAATGATTTCATTAATTTATAAATAATTTATATTCAATATGCATGTATAACTTAGATGTGTGATAAATGATAAGCAAATAATATGTACAGAAACGTGAAACTTTACATTCTCTATTATTCAGGTTGATATAGTAGCCTACCATATCTCTGTATTGAAGGCTATATTCCCTAATGGAATCAACGTTCTCTCTTTTTTCTGGGATTGGTGGTGCACAAGTAGCCCTTCATAAGTTTGGAATTCCAGTAAAGAATGAAGTTTCCATCAAAAAAGTTGAAGGGAACATAAATATCAATAGTTGATTGTAGTAGATACATCAGCAAGGAAGATTGATCCATTGGTTTTAGTGATTTGGTAATCGGAGGATATCATGTGGTGTTAACCTATCTGTCTGTGGTACCACATTTAACTGATTTTAATATACAAACAAACTTGAAGAACAAGGAAGAGTCCCTACGCTCCAATCCATCCCTACTGACCTTGTTACTGCCTGAAAGGTTTTTGCAAAAACATTATTATAAATATGTAATTTACCACTCCTTTCTCACTTTCCCTCTCCCGTTTCAATAATCAATATATTTCCTAATTCCATATTCCGTATTCAACCAAGTTTTCACAATTATGGATTAAAATTTCTAAGCGTTTTCTAAGAAACATCCGAAAATTTTCTATTTTAAAAATTATCGAAATGGAAGGTTAATATAATTTTAAAATTACTTTATTTGCAAAGAAAATATGTGAGTTTCCAACTTTTATGATGAAACATTTGGCATACAAAATTGTTTTCACTAATTGTCTCGAAATTATATATTTAAACACAAATATAACTATATTTAGTGATTTTTATATAATTAAATATTTACAAAAATCTCCATATATAACGACTCTAGAATTTTTTCCAAAATAAATATAATATGTAGCACACACTTCTAATATATGAGATAATTACAATTGGCAATTAATCTTAATTTTTTTTAATAATTTTTTAAATAATACTAATCATGTAAATATTATATTTAAAAGTTCTTTCTTTAAAAGTTCTATATGTTATTAAATTTTATTTCAATTAAATTTATCATTTTATTAAAAATATAATTTGCCTACATAATAGATGAGCACTACATGTTTGAGGGAAATGACAAGATACATACCACAGAAGAAAGAGTTGGCAAAGAGATTTATATCATCATCCTTCTTATGTCTACCCCTTATATGATTTTTTGGAACCCTACTTCATCAGGTTCTAAGGGAGCAACTTTGTGGTTGCCTACCCAAACTAAGTTCCACTTCTTGAATTGCTCCATAACATACTTTTGGGCAATTTTTGGAGGCTGATCCTCAAATTTCTCGAGAGCTTTTCCAATTCTATTAATTAGTCTTGCACTTGCTAAGGCAGTTTGCAAACAATTCATCTTCTTTCTTAGGTCCTATGTAAGCCACCATCTGTTAGTCATCCAGGAGGTGCATCATGTATGGTGCGGGGTAGAAGAATAAAAGGAAACCTTAATAGGCAAATTGTATGTGACCTCTTTCTAGCTGCAACACAAAAGTACTTGGAATCAACGAATTCTGACTCCAATATCATAAAGAATCTTTTTCATTTTATCCATACCCTTTTCTGAGAAAAGTACATTCTCATGGCAAAAATAGGATGGTCCAACATCTTATTTAGGAAGGACATATAGAGGATAGGAGAAGGTGCATCTTTAGGCATAATTACTTTTTGTATGTGAGGAATCTTGCGCAGGCTTGTCCTATGTCTAACACTATTTGATAGGCATAATAATGATGCACTTCGAAATTGATAAAAGAGAAAATGGTGGGAATAAAAATTCTTGATCTTTCTAAGGTTGCCACCTAACTAGTGATGACTCGGATACCATTTTTTGTTTGATATGGCTTTGATACCATCTTGCACAAAAACAACTATATGAAGATGACTTTTTTTAATGAAAATTCTTTAATAATTATACAATAATGAGAGTTACAAATAATTAAAACACCTCTTAAAATTACTTCTTGAAGTTACATTTCTTTTAATATTGAACTTACATCATTATAAATGATTTCATTAATTTATACATAAAAAATAAATTAATGGAACTCAATCATTTTTAGAGCACTTTATAATTCACCGTAATTTGCACAAAATCAACTGCCAAATGTGATTTTTTATTATTTCTTCAATAAATTTTGCAACAAATAGTGTATTTCTTGCTAAAAAATAAATAACAAACATACCACTCTAAACAAAAGAATTATACATTCGTATATCCACAAAGATATGAAAAAAATAAAACAAGTTATTATGTAGTCATCAAATTTTCTTATGGCATGTTATAGCTTACATATTCATTTTATTAACATTTATTTTATTTTGAAGTTAAAATCATTGACATAATATCATTAGTCAAAAATTCTCATCTTTTACTAAGCAAAATACTCTATACAACTTCTTTGATTATACAATTTAATGATTTTTCAAGATTTAGTCAATAAATAGTTTATGAATGATCAATTATTTATATTTTTTTTCCTTATACCTAATCAAATTAGGATTATTATTCAAAACTTTACTAAGAATATACATCATTAATAGTGTATGTAGTTCATTCTCGAATTAAATCATTGACATAACATCATTAGCCATTATTCTTTCTCCTTTTTTACTAATTAAATAATTTATAATGTTGCTTCTTTAATCATGATCATGATGATAATGATAATAATAAAATTTAGTTATTGTTCTAGATACTCAATTAATAGTTTATGATTGTCTTTCAAAATTTGATAAAAAATCCAATTTATTTATTTTTGGTGTTTATTTTAATTTTTGTATAGAATAATTTGGCACATAATCAATAACCATTGACATATTACTATATAATTATAAGTAAGCATTAGACATTGATGGTATGGGCCACCTGAAGCATCGAAAACATTTAATATGCAACAGTTTGTATGATTATTATTAAGCTCTCTATTATGAGTCCTCAATAACTCTTAGTCTTTTAATGCTATAATATTTATTATCATATCAGTCAAATGACGGTATGAATACCCCAGAAATTTCGCCATACCAATTGAAGGCTCTTCCATATTCGACACCACCAGTAAGGATCTCCTCGCATTTTATTTCTGCATGTTCACAATGGTAATATCGTAAAGCCATAGTTTTAAATGTAAGAGTATAACAAAGTAAATTGTGATCAATCACCAATTAGTCATTCAAAGAATCTCCAGCTTCATTATTTGTTGCTGGACTTGTTTATGTGCCAAATTACGCGAGTGATTGCTACTTACATTCAATAACTTTATTATCACAAAATCAAATTCATATAGTTAAGCGTTAATCACTATATCCAAATCTTTAATAAAATTGCAAAACATCATAAAGGTTTGCACCTTTACACGATCATAACATTCAACAAATGTAATTGTCTCTTCATAAGACTCTAATGATCGCTCTTCCCTTTTACGTATCTATCCTCTGCTATTAACAAATATTAATATTTGTCAGGATTCTAATACACAACCAGCTCGCCAGAAAAATAAGTAAAGGAAAACAATGCAAATGAACAAGTATTTTCACCTGGGAAACTCTTATCCTTTAAGAAATGCCTCTTCTTACGCTCTTTAAACTCTTCCCAGAGGTTCCTCTAATCATATCACATTGGTAATAGAAGGACTCTTAGAAACTCATAATTTTACACTGGGCTATTTGCTTGTCCATCTTTTTGAAATCCACCGTAAATTATCGAGCTCAAATTGACCTACATAACTCCATATTCAATCTTAGATCAATCATATTCTCAGGTAGTCCGCCCCTAAAGGTAGTCCACATTGATTTTGTTTATCAATTGTCAAAATAAATAAACTTTGTAGTCTTAATTGACTTGCACAACTTTTTTTTTATCTTTTTTGTCGAATGTTGTATTATAAGTTGTCGTCCCCCTACATGTAATTAACATATTATCATCAAACTGTAATAATATCCAGCAGTTGCACATGCAGAAACACTAAAGTAGTCGATAGCATAGCATCACTTATATGTTTAAGTAACCATATATAGTACATTAGAACTAATTATAAACAAAACATAGTTGAAACCATGAGAAATGAGTCCCAAATTCAATTTCTTAGGCTTAAAACAAAAAAAAAGTAACACAACAAAACATGATATGAAACAGGACTATTACTACTAGCAGGAGCTCAGAAACAATATCTTTCTTCGTCGTGATATACGTGTGCTTTAAAGATTTATACATTTGATATTATTATCTCTTGATATTTAGTCTCCACTTCTCCTTGGATCCTTCCATATCATTCCACTCGTCCCGGCAGGTTTTTTATTATCTCTTTCTCTGGGCCTTATTTGATCTCTTACATTTTCTTCTTAAGAACCCGATAATAGTTATATGATTTTAGAGACTATGATGAATTATTTTTCTTGAGTTTTGATGGGTATGCATGATCCGTATCTTAGCGAGCAAGCTTAGATAGTTGCTTTTGCTAGCATACTGGCTTGGTTTTGCGGCCATGGGCCGAATCGCTTTGCATAGTGCCAACAATCTGATCCTATAAAGTTTTTTGGTTCAAGAGTTTAGGGTTTAAAGTTTGTTCAATTTTAGATTTCTGCTTCTATTTATTAAATTGGGTATTTTTTAGGTTTTAGGATTTATATAAATAAGTTTTTGGTAGTTTAATTAATTAATTGATTAAAGATTTGACTATGTCAATTATTTTTAGGGTTTAAATTTAGCTGATTTGATTATTAAATATAATTATATAAATTGAAATCGTATTGTAAAACTCTCGTTAAACTCAGTATTGTATTTTCATGTTAGTTTGTACTTTACATAGCAGATTGATGTAGTTTGACTTAAGAATAAATTAATGTGAATGTGAAGTGTTTGATAAATGGCAAATGAATTAAGAGATAAATCGTGTCTTTAAGCTTAGTCTTTCATTGATTTATTTCATCTAATCGGCATAATTAATGGTAGTACCAAATTATACCCATTATAATTGATACAAAAAGATGATCAAAAGGTCTTTTGATGAAATTAAAATAGATAAATCCCATTTTTAGGGATCTTTCAATTACTATAATAATGATTCTTTAATTTTTTTTGTATGCAGGAGGCAGTAGTAGTGTTTAGTAATGTGTTAGATATATTTTTAAGCCGGTTAGTAAAACTACATGTTTAGTCTATGTTTAATACAGAGTAGTAGTCTCTATATGTGGAAACTGTTTAGGAAAAGTATTGTTGAATGTAAAGGAATGCACTACTAGTAGGAAACAACAAACGGTTAGGGGTAAAACATAGTTCTGAATAGCGGTGCATTAGTCGATTTTTGGAGCTTCTCCGATATGGACCATGTCGTTAATCAAATTGGACGGTGTGTCTTTAGGGCCGGATGGAGTATTAAATAAGTAAAAGTCGCGTTGTCATGGCGTGTCATTTGTATTGTGAGGTAGTGAAATATTTTATTTAATTGATTGCGTGATAGGCAATGGGAAGAGCATTGACAAAGATTGGATGGATTGTTCACGTAACGAATGTTAATCATTCTTGTTGATTCACTCACATTACGGTATGGCTGACTTGAACACGTGCTTGATGAAATTATGCGGTGAACTGAAATAACCTCGATATGAGTTTCCTATTGAGTTAATGTTCATTGATTTGAGAAACTATTTGGTCTTGCAAGTTTCCTTTCATGTTGCTCAGTTAGTGTTCAAGGTTTAGGTCGGTATCTTAACTTGCATCGACTTGTGTTTACGGTTAAAGAAATAGATTCTCGTATAATCATGTTGTTTTGTTAAGAATGCTTGAAGTTGGGTGAGTTCTAACCAACTAACATAACAAAGATATAGGGTTTTATGGTGGCAACAAAATTTTTTAGGCTAAAAAAAGCCTGCGTAGTTCACAATACATGACATAAGCTTGTGCTTGTGAATGAAAATATCAGTGTGAATTATTTGTGATTCACGTTTACTTGGCATTGCTTTCATGGTGATGATTTGTTAGTCAAATGTACAACTTTTGGTGATTAGTTTACATTTGTTTAGATCTTAATATCATACTTTGTTGGTTGGTGATATCTATATAGCAATTGTTTTATTTCTTTCATTGGTTTCTTATGTTATACTTCATATACGATATTAAATTGTTAACTGTGCCAATAACCAACTAATCACGTGTAGAGGGATTCTGTTTAGAGTTCTAAATTCTAAGCCACTAACTAATGTTATTTTCCTTAATTCCTTTTATCTTATAAGAAGATTTTATTACTAATTGGTTGACCGTATTCATTTGATCACAACATTACTTGTAGCTTCCAGATTATCATGATATTATTGAACAAACTCCCATTTTCACTCTTCCTGGTTTTCGTGGAATCCTTAAATAAAGGTTCGTGTAATCAATATTAATTATTTATTAAATCGGTTTTAATTTAATTTTAATTAAATTATTATTTTTTATTATTTTAGGCGTTAGATTTTATAGTTAGTGAAGTCAATATAAATGATAAAGTTGTTCATGTAACGACCATGAGTCGGCCGCCGAGTGAGAGTCATTAAATCCGAACACGAGTCACCAAAACCGATAGGCGACTCGGTTTAAGCAATGATTCGTTTAAATCCAAAAAATAGTCATGGTAAGTTTCCCAAATCAAAAGCAGTTTTTAAAATTTATAATCCATCGGTGATATCAGCTTGACTTGACCCATAAATATATACTGTATATCCCAAAATAAGTAATGTCGGCTTAAGGCTCTGGCAGTGATAAATCTTTATCTGAATAGAAATGACAACGGTAAAATGAGGCTAAAGAGTTCCCAAAGGGAAATACAGCAATCAAGCAGTTAATGACGCATCAAAATCGGTATTTGTGAGGATCCTCACGCCTGATGCTCACTAGCCACTGGGAACAAAACTCTCAAGCGACCTCTTTGGCTCAAGCGTCTGTCGGCACAGCGCAGGTAAATGCCGCCCAATGCGAAAAGGGGGTGTAAGCCGCGAAGCTTAGTGAGGAAACTTGAGGGGGTGAACTTACCGTCTGAGCGAGTCAATCAATGATATAATAGTCAAATGAATACAATATATATATATCGAGGACACCTAAAGTCATAACATAATTCCCTGAAGTCTCGGACATAATACATGAAGATATAATAGAAGGTTCGGCCAGTACACTTGAATTCTAAAAGAAATCAATAGACTTCGACAACGTGAAAACTCACAGTATTGAGCATCTATCTCTCATGTCCCCCACCCGATTATACCAACCTCACAATGCGCGTATACTCCAATCCGTCTACTGCGGGAATGGACTAATCAATAATCACCCACAGCGCTTATGTATCACGCATTATAAGGCCAAAGCTACACTAAAATTCAAGGCACACCGCACTTATACACTAAGTATAGGCACACCGCTCTTATACACTAAGTATAAGGCACACCGCTTATACACTGAGTATAAAACACGCGCACTTATACAATAAGTATAGGCGGAGATGTCGTCGCGCGTATCACCCAAGGAAGGAGAGTCGCGCAACCACAATCATCCAACATAGGTTTCAAATCCACGATACTCAAGTCACCTCAAGTCATACATAACTCCAACCATCACCTCTCGGTAACCGGCTACTCTGCTCCCCTGAGCAATATCCAACTGCGACTAAAACATCTCACAATCGTAAGTCAAACCTGATCGCCGACAAGGCCTGAAATCGTAAGTCTTAAGCCAAGGCCACAAAAATCAGAAATATAAGTTTGGAGTTTAAGCTATTACTTACCTCAATCAATCTTCAGCACATAATATAATCACATAATCATATAACAATTACATGTATATCATTCTCACGTAATCATAATGACATATGTCGTTCTCGCGTAATCATATCGCGTAACATGTATATTATTCTCACATAATCGTATCCGCAATAACATGTTCACACAATTTAAGTAAGTGCGTAAAAAGTAACACCCGTGAATGAAATGCTTGACCTCACGCTAGCTACCGCGGGACCGGGGGTAGTATAATTTTTTCGATGATAATATTATTTCGTAAAGTTTTTTGGCAATTTCGTTTATAATTTAGTAGAGTTTGCCATGGAAGAATTTTATCTTTGAAATCGGGTTCGTGGAAATTTAAATGCGATAAGCGGAGTGCTTGGGAAACGAGCGGGACTCAAATTTTTATAAATATCTTTGCGAGCTTATCTCCTTGTCGTCAAACTCTTCGCCATTTTCATCTTGTTCTTTTTTTGGCGAGAATACTTCTCTCCCACCCCCACAGACATTTTTCCATTTCTCTCTTCAATTGTGGCTCGAACTCAAAACCGTTTGTAGAATATTGTTATATCCGTCATTCTCTTTATGAGTTAGTAGAACTTTCAAGTCTTCGAGGATATTTCTTGGGTTTGAGATAGTTGACTTTGTTGATTTTACATAATTGAATTTTTATGATAAATCTTAGTTGGTTATGGGTTATGTGGCGTATATAAGTGGTCGTGATTTAGAGATCGTTTGAGGGCGTTATAGTCGGAGTTGACTTTTGGGGTCTCAGTTGACTTTTTATGTGGATATTTTTATAAGACTTTAAATGTGTAGGAGGTTATATTGGGACCTTATTATAGTTGTTATGATGTTAAATTGGTGATTTAAAATTGATTAAAGGGTGTTATGTTGAAAAAGTGAAAATTCCAAGTTGAGTTATAACTGATATTTCGGAGTATAGATTGTTAATTGTGGACCAGCTGATTAATTAGAATGACTTATAAGTTGATTTGTAATGAGAAAGTGATAAGATGGAATTTAGCGGGGGATCGTTTGGGTTGTGTCCGATGGGATTATAATTCGATAGTTTATCCGTTAAGTTAGACCGTTTAGAAGTAGCTCCCCTAAGAATTGGTTATGTATCCTCTAGAACGCCGGTATAGTAATAGGTTTGATCGTACTTTACGGGTATTTTGTTAGGCGTTGATCGTGGAAAAGGCGATTACGCTTGATTGTCTTCGCGCTTTGCGGTAGCTAGAGGTGAGTACTTATCTCACGGGTGTTACTTTACGTACTTATCAGGATATGTGATATACATGTTATTGTATTATGATTATGTGAGAATGATGTACATGTACTTACGCCCGATTTAGCGATATACATGTCATTGTGTTATGATGTGAGAATGATACATGTAATTGTTACAGTGACCCCTTGATTGTGTTTATGTGGCGGCGAGGATTACTGAGGTAAATGTAACTTGAACTCTGACTTACATTTGAATTACGTGGCCTTGTCGGCGGTATTATATTATGTGGCCATGTAGGCACTTTTTGATATGTTTGTGGCCTTGTCGGTGATTGTGATTGATTCACGATTATTGAGATGTTTTAGTTGTGTCTTTGTAATCTTTGTTTGGGAGTGGAGTAGTTGTTTGGATTATGCATGAGTTTGAGGCCTTGAGCCATGAGGGGTGACCACATGGTTAGTTACTAGGATTAGATGACTCTCTCGCTTCCTTGCGAGGATATGTGGCTATTGGCTTTATCTTCTGGTATAGCGTGCGAGTTGGCCTTATACTTCGGTATAAGAGCGGTATGACTCTCTTTTGATCGCTTTGCTGTGTGCATTGTCGGTGTGGCCCTATACTACGGTATAGCGTGCGGTTTGGCCTTATACTTCGGTATAAGAGCGGTATGAGTCTTTTGATCACTTTGCTGTGTGCATTGTCGATGTGGCCCTATACTACGGTATAGCGTGCGGTTTGGCCTTATACTTCGGTATAAGAGCGGTGTTTATTAGCGGTTGATCCATTATACTTGGGTAGGCAGTTGAGTATATGCGCATTAGAGGTTGAGTATACTTGTGGAGATATGAGATAGAAGGTGATATTCGTTATAGTCGATGTTGGTCTGTGATTTCATTTGGGTGATTGTGTGTGCTTTATTGAGACGCCCACATTATATCTTAACATGTTATGCGAGACGCTTCTTGAAACCTTATTGTATGACCTGATTAGATAGTACTGGATATCTATATTTTATTCATATTTGACTATTATAATTCTGACTATCTCGTTCCTTACGGTAAGTTCACCCCTGTGTTAAGTTTCACTAAGGCGAACTACGCCCCTTTTTTGCTATGGGCGGCATTTTCGTTTATGCCAGGTTGACGGTGGCTGGATTGAGCCAAGAGGCTGTTGGAGAGTTTGTTCAGTGGCTGGTGAGCATCGGGTGGGCGAGATCTCACGGTCTCATTTTGATGTGTTGTCACCGGTTTCATTGTTGTATTTCCTTTTGAAACCTTAGCCTTTTCGGCGGTCATTTTGTATTGATCTGATGCGTATGTCTGTTGTAGCCTTGCCGGCATTACTTTATTTTGAGATATGTTGTGTATATATATATGGGTTGGTCATTCGATGCTCGGTGATGGATTATAAATTTTAATTTGTTTGATTTTGGAAACTTAATTGTGATCACATTTTTGGATGAAGCAATTGTGTTTTAAAGTGAGTCGTCGTCGGTTTGGTGACTTCTGGTGTTCAGTTTTAATGACTCTCACCTCGGGGCGGCACGACTGGGGCGGAGTGGTCACAATTCCCCCGCTAAAATTCCATCTTATCACTTTAACATTTCAAATCAACTTATAAGTCATTCTAATTAATTAGCAGTCATAATTAGCAATCTATGCTCCGAAATATCAATTATAACTCGACTTAGAGATTAACACTTTTTTAGAGCATAACTCCACTTTAATCAATTTTAAATCACCAATTTATCACAATAACTATAATAAAAGGTCCCAACACCAACACTCCTACACATTTAAAGTCTTAGAAAAATATCAGCAAAAAGTGGCCAAAGAAAACACAAAGTCAACCCAGCCATAACATCCCTCAGCGACCTACAAATCGTAGATTAATCGACATATACGTCGCGAGAACTCATAACCAACTAAGATTCATCATAAAATTGAATTATGGAAAAGTCAACTAAAAGTCAACAATGTAAAAACCAAGAAATATCTCAAAAGACTTGAACTTTCATACATAGCCGAAGAGAATGATAGGGAAACGATGATGACCGATCTTGAAGTTTGGCGACAATCGAAGAAAGTAAATGAAATTTTTTTTTTTAAGGGGGAGGGGATAAATTTCGGCCAAAACAAGAAAAAGATGAAGATGATGAAGTGTTGTGATGATGTGGAAGATAAGCATGCCAAGATATTTTAAAAACCTCGAGTCCCGTTCGGTTTCGGTTAATTCTCCGCTTATCGTACCTAAATCTCCACGAACCCGATTTCAAAGATAAAATTCTTCCCTGGCAAACACTACTAAATTATAAATGTAATTCGGCGAAAAAATTTACGAAATAATATTATCATCGAAATTATCTTTTATCCCGGGTACGCGCCGACCGAAAATAATTTTTTTTTTTTTTTATAGCAGGATAATACAGTTCACTTGACCTCATTAGACAGTAGAGGCTCTGAAGTAAAAATGATATACATTGGGTTTTACTACTTTAGGAATGATTTTTTTTTTTGTACTCATTTATACCAAAAGATTGTCGGTGGAGCTACAGTGGCTTAACCCGTTTAATTTGTTTGGATTGATATATGCACTTTTAATTGATCCTTAATCTTGATAATTGATGTGTTTTATTTATTTATTTATTTTTATTGATTTGTTAATGTCTCGATATGTTTGACCGATGGCTTCGTCGAAGTTAATTCTTCGTGTCGTCGATTTAAAGGCACAATTGGAAGCAGCGTGATCACTATCGGTAAAAGGAAGCGGCATACTGAATGATTAACACTCATCAATGTATCGCTATTATTTTGTTCAATTATTATGTCATCCAATTCTGAAAACTTTAATTGTTAATATATTTTATCTTTCTTTTATTGTACTTCATTGTCATTTCATCAGGCAGGGTGCCAAACTAAGGTTGCGAACAATCGGTACTTCAATAACCGTTAAATGAATTTAGACTGATATTGTAATGTATTGTCTTGTTGCCGTCATTTGACGGACATATCTCGCTAGTACTATATAAAGATTGATCGGCGTGGAGCTTTGCTCGTGAATTAAATAGACCATTTAACTTGAAGCATGGCTACATTAATGTTTGTACCCCTCGTTGCTCCTACGATCGTGAATAAAATTGATGCAACCCACTAATCTTGTGTGTGTTCGCTTTTGTAATAACCCGTTCCGTACTAATGTTGTGCAGAAATAGTATACTAGTTGCTTTCGGTGGAGTATTTCGAGGAGAAATAAAAATTTCGAGGATTGAATAGTTGAAAATACAACAGTCGGTTGGTTAGTAGTATATTTCGGTTTGAGAATTTTAAAGTTATGTCGAATGGAAATGATATTATTTGGGTGGTAATATAATTTGAGTGTAGTAATTGTTGATGTTTGAAGTTGGTTGTCGGGATAAGTTAAAGCGAAGTATCGATTGAATTAAAGCGATCGGGTTTCGCGTATAAAAGTAATGGAATTGACCCATTAACCCGTAACCAACCAGCCCAAAAGAAGGAAGGATCGATATATAAGCCCCATTTTGCGTATGAGAACACTTTCTCCTTCCCCCGCCACAGCAGAATTTCTTTCTCGATTTCTCTTCCGTCGCGAGCTTTGGACCTCAAATTTTTGGGGAGGATTTCACCATAAATCATCTCTCTCTTCGATTCAAGGTAAAAAGGTCGGATCTTTTTTAGTGGCCCCGTCAGTTCGGTTGAGTTGACTTTTTGGATTTTGAATTTTATTGCTATAAACGATTCTTAGGCCTTAAATTAGTTGTTTTTGAGTTAAAGTTAAGAGTTTGGATGAGTATTTCTTGATGTTTTGAGGACGTTGACTTTTTGGGGATTTAGTTGACTTCGGCTTTTGTGGGTTATTATTGCTTATAATTATTATCTAGGCTTAGATTATAGTATAAGAGATGATAATAATCGATTTTTGGGGGTAGAAAGTGTTGGTATAGTTGAGTTGACTTTGGAATTGACTTTGGGTTGACTTTTTCTAAAATATTGTTGAGAGTATAAATATATTATTGGACCTTTATTGTGATTGTTTGAGTGAAAATTATGATTTATAGGATTATTGGAGCAATATATGTTAAAATTAGTTTATTAGATTTTGAGTATTAAGCGAATTTTGGGATTTGAGGTTGTTAGAAATGGGTTTAATTAGTTGGAAAAGTTGATATTTTGGGTTGATTGAAATTGGTTGAAAATATTGGGTATTTTGGTTAAGGTGTTGGCCGATCATGGGATTTAGTCGGGATATATGAAATTCTTCATTTTAATGGTTATTGAAACATAATTAATGTCCATACTTAAGTTGTCAATTTGAAACTAAAATGGAGTTGAAAGTCAAGGAATTGAATTAAGATAAGGGTTAAAATTCTTATGAGTAGTAATTGTATTTCGAATTGTTTTGATTAGGCAGGCGATGGGAAAACGCCCAGATCGATTAGCGGGCGTTCTTTATTGCTAACGAGGTGAAATCTTTCTGCGGGTGTTGGATTTGCGATATAGTTTAAATTGTGGCCAGACATGTCATTGTGGTATGATTATGCTTGATGGTATCGTCATTGTGGTATGATTATGTGGCGATGGTATATATGTAATTGTTGTATAGGTGTAATGCGCGATTCATTTGTGTGAGCCGTATTATGATTATGCGGTGCGTTTACGTAGGCGTTGAATATTTTCTTGAGGTACGTAATGGCTTGAACTCCCGACTTATGTTTAACTGTGTTACGTATTCTTTATGCATTTTCGATTTACGTGACTTTGTCAGTATTTGTTGTATTTATGTGGGCTTTGGCCGGCGCTTATGTATTCTGCAGCCTTGTCGGCACTTATGTATTTATGTGGCCTTGTCGGCACTTATGGTATTTATGTGGCCTTGTCGGCACTTATGTATTCACAGTGGCCTTATCGGTGGTTGTGATTGATTGCGGGGATTGGCAGAGATGTTTTAGTGTGTGCTTTGATATTATTATTTGGGAGTAGAGTAATTGATTATTGAGAGGTGTTGGTTGGAGTATGCGTGACATTGAGGTGAGCTTGGTATTAGGATGACACATAGTTGGGATGATAGGCGTTAGGTGGCTCTCCTTTCCCTTACTTGAGGATATATGACTATTGGCCTTATACTTAGTGTATAAGTGCGGTTTGGCCTTATCTTGGTAAATAAGTGCGGTTTGGCCTTATCTTCGGTATAGGCGGTATCTTTATGATCGAGTTCTTTGTGTATCGGTGTGGCCTTATACTTAGTATACATAGGAGTCGGTTTGGCCTTATCTTCGGTATAAGGCCGGTATGACTCTCCTGGTCACTTTGATGTGTGCATTGTCGGTGTAGCCTTATACTACAGTATAAAGTGCGGTTGGCACTTATACTTGATATAAGAGCCGGTGTTTATTAGCGATTGGTCGATCCTGAGGTAGGCAGTTGAAGCGTATCTTGGCATTAGAGGTTAGTATAGTTGTGGAGATATGAGATAAATGGTTTGGTGACTAGAGTTATAGTCGTTGTTGAGGAGTCTATTGATTTTGTTGCAGGTGATGGTGTCGCAGTAGTCTTTTGTATTATATCTTGACATGTTGTTTTAAATTTTCTATGGTGTTGTATGATACGTTTTATGACTCACTTATTGTTTTATGGATATTAATGTGATTATATCTTAGATCTTTGTCTTGATGAAATTATGTGAATTGGAGTTTTCGGTTGATTATTGATAATATTATGTCAGTTTTTCTTGTGGATCCTAGGTTGGTGTTAATCGTTGCCCATCCTTTAAGGTTAAAGTTGAGTTGGTTAATGGTTGAGATAACTTTGAATGAGGGCCTTAGGTATAAAAATTTATAAACCGGCGTTAAACACTAATCTATAGATATTGATGTTGATGATATTTTATATATATAATTGAAGTTGGTTGAAGCGATGTTAGTATATAAGTTATGATCAACCTTGACGTTGATACCATTGAGTGGGCCAGTTCCGTAGACTAAATGAAGAATTTAGTAGAGATAATTCCGTACTTAAGTTATCTTGATTTAAGATATCGTTGCTTTCGGTTGTATTAAGATAATAAAATGATTTGGAGGATTCTTATAATCCAGCATTAGGATGTCGTTGGGAGGTGTATGACTATAATTGGGGAGTAGCACTTTAAGGTGAACTAAAAGATAAGTGGTTGAGTTGTGTATGCTTGAGTTATGAGATGTTGAGATATATGTTGAGTTGTGGTATGTTTGAGTTGTATATTATATCGGGAATTAGCTATATTTCAGAAAGATAATAAATAGAGAGATATCTCTTGTGATTAAGGCGTGCTGTGAGCAAGTTGTTGACGTGGTGTGGGTTTATCGGTGTTAGTTGGAAAGCCATTAAGGAAAGATTTATATTGTGGTGAGTAGCATATAAAATATAACTCTTGAGGTATATAGTTTTTAAATAGGTAAGGGACTTGAATTATTCTTATTTGTACGATAAGGTGGGTTAACTTCTGTGATATTTGTATTCACTCAGTTACTAGGCGACTCCCTATTTCCCCTATGGGCGGGCGTTTTATGCCCTAAGTTATTTAACGGGATGGCGAGATGCATTGGCCGAGTAGCTGCGTACCAGCGGAGGTGGCGATGGTGGCTTGAAATGAGTTGGCAAAACCCGTTTGTTTGATGTTGTATTTATATTATTACTTTTCGGTTATTTGTAGCGTTGGTTAGTTCTGCCCGATGGGCGAGTTGTATTACTTTTATTACCACGTTAAATGAAGTCATTTTATCGTTATCCATCGTTGGTCACTCTCGGTTATTCGAGGTTGATGACGGTCTGACCTCGGGGAGGAGGCCCGCTGGGGGCGATCGTTACAATTTTATTGTCGAGCCTAGGTTTGCCTATTTTTTGGCGTCTTGTGTGGTTATGTTACTAGGTTTGAGGTTGTAAGTATGTTGTTGTGTGAATTAGTTCTTTGGTTTGAGTTTTATTAATTTAAGTTGGAGAATTTTAATTAGAGTTATGAATTTTATTTGGGGTTCAAAGTTTGATGAAGTTTGGATTTTCCCCCATAAATATTTATGTAATTTTCAGGACTATCTAGTAGGATTACTTTATGCGTTGTTGTTAAGCTTTATGACCTTGCCGATTTAAAAGTATGTCACGTGTTTTTACGCTTTCGGCACCCTCGTTAGAAGATTCCCCGGACCAAACTCAATAAAAGACTTTAGACTTGATGGAGTGCGTGTATTAAGAGGTACAAAATTGCATCAAAGTCATAGTAACAGGACTGAGCCTCATTTGAACTCCTCTCTCTCCATTTCAAAATGGCTTCATTTGGAGTAGGGGAGCTCGAATAATATTATTATGGTCCAAACTTCGCCTCGCTATCAAAACTCCAAATGTAAAAAGAATGGGTTGGCTGCCATAAAAATTGATATGAAGCCAGCCAGCCATGAGTTAAGCCCAAGTTTCCTCCTTGAGGTCCTTAAAAATTGAAATGTCCTCGGCTCTTTGGATTAACTTTATCGAGAGAATTTATTTCGGCCAGTTCAATTTTTCGGTCCTTGTTAGCGAGTCAGGCATAAACTCCTTTCTGACGTCTTGCGGTGCCGAGGCAAGGTGACCCCCTTTCTCCCATTCTCTTTGCCATGGGTTCCGAAGCTCTCTCTGCCAGCCTCTCATCTCTCCAAATCAATAATAAATTAAAAGGGATTTCTATTGTTAGAAAGGGTCCTAAAATTAATCATATGCTCATCATTGACGACTACTTCTTTTTCGTTCACTTAAATCAAGATAGCATAAATAACTTTCGTAAAATAATAAAAAGCTTTTGTGAAGACTCGGGCCAAATCATGAATTTGGAAAATCAATTATAACTTTTAGTCCTTCCACCCCCTCTATTAACAAAAAAATCTATTCTAAACCAATTAAACATTAACCCTTCTGATAGTTTTGGTAGTTATTTGGGTATATCCTTTGACACAAAATGTAATAGAAAATATTTTTTCTCCAATTTAGTTGATAAAATTAAAAACTAGAATTTTAAATTGAAAATCTAAATTACTCAATTTTGCTGGAAGAGTCATACTCATTAAGTCGGGTTCTTGATAGACTTTGGTCTACTTGATGGGGATACATAAAAATTCGCTTGCGACCTCGATGAAATTGTGAACTTTTGCTTGATTTCCTTTGGGGTGGTTCCTTAATACAATCTATACTTGGATCGGTGGGGCTCTCTGCCTTGACATGGAAGATGGAGGACTTGGTTTTAACACCTTCGTCGGCGATCTTGTCACTCCTCGCAGAAATGGATGGAGAGTCTTGATCGGCGGACTCTTTTATGAATACTCTCTTCAAATTCAAATACTATCCAAATTCCTCCCCCATTCAAAAAACTAATACGAAAAAAATTAATAATCCATCTTGGGCTTGGAAAAGCGTCAGATCCGGGCTGGATCAAATCAACAATCATATTTTTTAGAAAATTGGTAATGGCTCGAGCACTAACATCTGGGATGACTCACAGTTCTAGTCTACCAACGACCCCGTTTCTGTGATCATTTCAATTTTCACTGCGCCTCAGTAAAGTCATACATCTCTCTAATCAATGGCCAATATTGGAACCTTTCCTCCCCTGAACAAGCTCTTCTCGCATGTGTGGTTAACATTAGCCCTTACGGTAAACCTACGAGCCGCCTGACTAACTCGTTTGGCCTTTTCCTTGAAACAAAAGATATTTATAGAAAAATCAATCAAAACTCCATTGACATCTCAAACATCCTTGAGAACTTCTAAAAAGCCAAAAGACACGGAAAGAATATCAAAAGGCTTCAGATCCTCGCTAAAATTAAAATATTCATTAGGAAATTGCTTCTAATCGTCTTCCAACCCAAGACAATTTATCCAGGAAAACAAAAAAATGAATCAACACTAAATGTGTATTTTGTAACCAAAAAAGGAATCAATCAATCATCTTTTCTTACGTGTCCTTTGGTGCTTCACTTGAGATCACAAATAACCAAAGGAGAAATCATAACATTCTTGACACCGTTTCTGATCATCGATTGAAAACGATTTTTCTGGTCCCATGAGTTTTTGTTCTTTTTGGACGTCTGCCTAACTTGAAGCGACCTCATTTTCAATAATCGCCCAATGTCCCAAATCTAATATCCTCAAAGCTACTTGAAACCTAGCCGAGATATAAAGCGGAATGTAAGCCTTTCACCAAAAAGGCAAAATGTCTTTTAAATTCTACATAATGAAAGGCATCATCCTATTTTCAGAGAAGTTCATACAATTCTTTCGATCGATGTTCAAAATTTACCAAAAGCAGGGATGCCAAGATAAATGCTGTCGGCGTCTCTTGGGCAAGAATCGATTTGGTTGATTAACATGTACCATAGAGGTACCAGGAAAATCATTGAAGGAATGAGTGTTTTTTCAAACAACAAGACCTATCCGGATATTGGATCCTTTGTCCATACCATTCTTTTGACCACAATCCTTGGAAAATATAATAGTAATCATGATCTTTATTTTATTACTGATAATTTTAAATCGCAAGTTTGGACTAGAACTTCACCAGAAATTCGAAAGAGCGTTGAATGGAAATCACTTGGCGAATGATGAAGACCAAGGATGTAATGCAAGTTATTTTGAACCAACCGATATAGGTGGTTTTTGTAAACTTGCTTCATATTTCAATGAGCTCTTTTAATTTGATGGAATGTAATCTTTTGAATGTTAATTTTAATTGCGTTTTTGAAAGCGCAAAAACAAGTGTAATGGATAATTTTAATTAATATATGCATTATTTATAAAAAAAAATTTATGGTTTTAGATAGTTATAACCTTTAAGCTTATAGTCAAAGAAGTTAGCTTAGTTGCAGTACTGAACTCAAAGTTGAATTAAATTTTAGCTTTTGTCTCAAGGTTCAAGATATCTTAAACTTTTAACATATTTTAACAACTCATTCACAGAATATATAAACTTACTTGAACAGATTTTCTGAGGTATCAAATTTCATTGATTTCGCATCAAATTCTCTTTTTCTTTGTTGCAACTAATTAGGGGACATTGGTCTAATTTTTAGATTTCTTTTTGTTATTTTCGGTTTTAGGTAATTATATGTTCAATTTGGTGCCTAATAATACTTCCTCTCCATCCATAAATGATATGGATGTTTTGACTTGACACAAAATTTAATAAAATTTAAAATTTATATATTGAACTTTATTTTTCCTCCATTTCCTTACTCTCAAATGGTCGAAATAAGAACTATTTGGGATTTATAATTTGGGTAAAAAGTCTTTATCATTTATGAATGGACGAACCGACAGAGTACATTGCTATTTGGAATCGAAAGATTTTTGGATACGTACTTTGAAATAACTATTTCTTGCTATATTTTGAGTTTATGTTTGAATTAATTGTAAGCTTGAATTGGAAGTCAAGAGAGGAATCGATGCTTGCTTATCTTAAAAGCCAGCTTTGTGCTGTGGAATTGTGGGGTGTGTTAAAAGAAGAAAGTGTGAGGTTATGTTCGATTATAAATATGCTTACATCTTTTAGTTTAGTATTGAAGCGAAATAATCGTTTGTCTTGGCTAGGATAGTATAGAGACATTCTTATTAAAAATGGGGATAGGGGCAGAGTGAGAAAAAGATAAAAGTTTAAAGGCCCAGTATGCGAAAGAACTGGCATGTAAAGGGGCCAAGCGAATTGCTCCTGGGGTAAATAATCTTATATGCTTGGCGCCCGTCATTGAAGCCAGGCACGATATTACAGTCAGCAGTGGTACTAACCATATCTGAACATATAATCTTATTGGGTTTTATGGATTAAAATAACAATTATAAAAGCCGTTACCAGAATTCTGCGAATATAATAAAAATAATAATATACATGTGTGTACCTTTCTTGAGGATTCTGTGGAATATATATTTAAGGAAGGCTGAGCAATCAGCATAAAACTTTGCTGAGGCTGCTTTAAAATAATACTTCAAGGCAGGTTGAGGCGAGAAAATCCAAAATGGATTTTACCACCCTACTACTTTCGACTAAATGGAGTGAAAAAGTGCCAAGCTTGAAGTTGAAAGAATTGAGTAAGTGATTTCATACAAATTATGGCCTTGATATAGGCACCAAAATCCTACGCTTTTAGGCATTTTAAAGAGATGTGGTGAAAGCTTCTTGCTCATAAGAAGAGCATTAGAATATTCGAGTTTCAAAGGTAAAAACTTCTCCTCTTTTCCTCCATTTAGTCAGCTATGAGTAGGTTGGGGTATTACAGAATCACTTACCGGTTCTTACCCTAAAATAAAAAGGCACGTTAGAGGTGCCGGAGGTAGAATATTACTGTAATTATTCAACAAAAAAGGAAAGATTTTGGAACCACCCTCCTTGGCTACTTAGTCGAACTAGGGGTGACGATTTCCGCAGTGGAATTTCGCTGATATTCTCATGCTGGGTTATATTTTAAACCACGAAAGTTACTTATAATGTCGATTATAGTTCGTTTTTAGTTGTTGTATGTGACACTTATGAAACTGATCGAAAATAGAAATATATTAATTTATGTTTAAGCGAACATCATATTAATATATAGATGATAGCCGGACCTAGTAAACCATCATAACCCCCTAAGGTCAATTGGGTTACCTATTATAATAATTGTCGGACAATTAACATATATACGAACTTATTATTATTTAAATGTAATAATGAGTTGTATAATCTAATAGTTCAGCGGGCACATATTTATGAGATATAACATCTCATATGTCAACTCCATTTTATGGACAAATTATTTGTAAAAGCGATGACTTACTGTCGAATACATCCACGATCCGCTTATGCAGCGATTTCAACTGATCGAGCTATGGTAAGATTTATGCTCTCGAACTCTTGCATACGTACTTTTTCTTGGTGGTAGCAGTGATGTGATCTCGATTATAATTATGACGTGACAAATCACCATCGGTTCTCGAAGAGGCACGAAAATCTAAGCTGGTATATCCGATTGTCACGAATTTTTATCTTGTGCACAAAATTCACAATATACTTGTAGTATCTGAGAACTTCGAGTCTTCGTAATCCTCTACCGTTACGGAGAAAGCGTTTAGACAAGGTCAAAGTACATTACTCGTATAAGGGGTTAAGCAAACGTCTTTCGGGTCTAGAATTGCCATTTAACATAGGTTACATGAAAACTTCTTAAGGACACAGATATACAATCTTCTAAGTTCTGTGGTAGTTAATGTCGATATCACGGTTGAAACCATTTCACGCATACATGTGATTAGCGGGTAAAGTTCTCATTTCTTATCCAAGAAGAAGCGTGATCGAGACGATCAACGCTTCATACTAATCAATGGTTTTAGAGCTCTATGTGAATACCGATTAGAGACCATAATATCATCATTTTCTAGACTTGATAAGACGGGTTTCTTGTTTGAGTCATAACTTTCTAAAGAAACACCTCTCTAGAAAAACTTTTATATTGCAAATGGAGATATATTTGCATTTACTCATAGTAATGATACATACATACACGTTAATAATATATATATGTAATGATCATAGTTTTGAAAAAATAAAATGATATATTTTATTGAACATGGAAGCTTAAAAATTTAATCATTGTTTCCTGATGATTTATGACATATATAAAGAAAAAACTAGCTCTACTAAGACTATTACGATGGCGGCCAGCGGAACCCGTTACTATACGTGTGTTTATAAATGCTTTGCTTTGAGGTGGATGGTTTAGTTAAAGGGATGCGATGCGTTATCATGCATTCGGAACCTTACATATTCTAACATCTCCTACATCGGTTATCTCGAATAAGATGATACCTTAACTTCGCTTTGGATATGTGATGTGATCTTGGTTCTGGCGAGCTATTGTGCTCCCGATGTTGCTCAGGCCATAAATCTGGACATTGATACTGGGTATTGCTCAATTTCAACTCACGAGAAGTTGATCCGATTAAGCTTCATGGCGAGCTTTTTCCGTCCAGCTTTAGTTGGGACTAATTTTATATTGGATATGATTTTAGTTGCCTAATTTCTAAAAAAACTATGATATTCCATTTTACCCTCATTTCATAAATAATCTATTTAAGTCAATAAATATTTAAAATTTATAATCTATTAAATTACGAACAATTATAAAGCATAAAGCGATCGACAAACAAATTTGTAAGAAGGGTATTTGGTAATCTGATATGTTAGGATATAAGATTAATATAGTTGGTGGAAGGTCGAAACTTTTCTTGTATATCTGTGAAATCGGCTTCGTTTGTTAAAAAGTAGCAAAAGTCAAAGTAGACGATCAAACTTCAGTTAGAGGGAGTACTCAATTTTACATTTGTCGAATTAAATTTCCTGATACGCTAACTCTTGCGCAGACAACTGCGCGCGTTCGAGGTAAGAACAACGATTGAGATCGGTGGAAGCTGGCGTAGAGTATAACCTACTATCGTAATAACCAGATTCTGAAAAAAAAAAAAAATTTTCGATTCGGTGGGACACGGGAATAGTATAATTTTTTTCGATGATAATATTATTTAAGTAAAAGCTTTTGGTAGAATTTCATTTATAATTTAGTAGTGTTTGCCATGGAAGAATTTTGTATCTTTGAAATCGGAGTTCGTGGAAATTTAAGAATGCGATAAGCGGAGAATTAACGAAACCCGAGCGGGACTCGAGTTTTTTAATATCTATTCATACCATATCCTCACATCATCATCATCATCTAACTTCATCTTCTTTCCTCATTTTTGGCGAGAAATTAAGCCTACATAAAATTTCATTTTTCCATTCTACTCTTCGATTGTCGCTCAA
Source organism: Lithospermum erythrorhizon (assembly GCA_019722365.1). Lineage (NCBI taxonomy): Eukaryota > Viridiplantae > Streptophyta > Magnoliopsida > Boraginales > Boraginaceae > Lithospermum > Lithospermum erythrorhizon. Next base: position 56,612 of record JADFUC010002043.1, read on the forward strand.
ACTCGAAAGATCGGTTGTAGAATATTGTTCTCCCCGTCATTCTCTTGAGTTAAGGTGTTAAAGAAATTTCAAGTCTTCGAGATATTTCTTGGGTTTTGAGATAGTTGACTTTGGTTGACTTTTACATAGTGAATTTTATGATAAATCTTGTAGTTGATTTATGGGTTAAATGACGTATATATGTGATGAATTAAGTGATTTAGAGCGCTGGATTTGAAGGCGTTAAGGTCGAGTTCACTTCTAGGTTCGGTTGACTTTTTGAGGGTGATGTTTTCATAAGACTTTAAATGTGTAGGGAGTTTAATTGGGACACTTTATTATGGTATTGTGATGTTAAATTGGTGATTTAAAATTCATTAAAAGGGAATTAGGTTGAAAAAGTACGATTTTAAGTTGAGCTATAATTGATATTTTGGAGTATAGATTGTTAATTATGGACTTGTGATTAACTAGAATGGCAATATAAATTTAATTTGTAATGATAAAATGGAATGGAATTTTAGCGGGCTCGATTTGGTTGTGTCAGATGGAGTTTATAATTCGATAGTTTTCAAAAATTAAGTATTAGACCCCGTTTAGAAATCGTTAGATGAGAGTTGGTAATGTTTATTCTAGAGCGTAATTGCTTGGTATTAGTTCTGAGTACCTTTTACGGGTGTTAGCAGGCCTTGGCCGGGGGAAGGGGGCACGTTAGTGATCGCGTTCTTCGTGAGGACTTTTGTGATAGCTAGCAGAGGTGAGTACTTATCTCGTGTATTACCTTATGTACTTCTTTTTAAATGGTGTACACATCCTTGTATTATAATTATGTGTAAAGGGTGTCACAGTTTTGTAATATAATTATGTGTGAATGAGTAATATATGTCCTTGTGATATGATTACGGGGGAATGAGTATACATGTAATGGTTATGCGATTATGTGTGAGCCTAATATGATTGGCATGCCGACTACGATACCTGCGGCATTGAAGGCTGGTTTGAGGTAAGTGATGGCACGAACTCCCGACTTATATTTACGTATTATGTGGCAGCGGCAACATGAAGGTATTTAGCTTTGTCGGCACTTGTGGTATTGTGTGGCATAGCGGCACTTGCTGGTATTGTTATGTGGCCTTATCGGCCTTGGTGGTGACTATAGCAGCCTTAGCAAAGCCTTGTAGTATTTATAGCAACTTTAGCCAAAGCACCCAATAGCATATGGCATAGCAGCACTTAGTATTATAATAGCACCCATCAGCCTGAGTAATATTTATGTAGCCTTATCGCACTTGTAGTATTTATAACTTTTGTCAGCACTTGTAGTATTTACTCTTAGCCTTCTGGTGCATGATTAATTCACAATTGTGTGATATATTAGGCCTTATTTTTTGCTATTGTTGGAAGTAAAGTAGTTAGTTATTGAGAGGTGTTTGCTGGAGTTATGTATGACTTTGAGGTGACTTGAGTATTAGGATATGACCACATGTAGTTGGGACTACTAGGGATTAGGTGACTCTCCTTCCTTGGGGATATGTGGCCCGGTATTGGCCCATACTACGGTATAGCGTGCGAGTATGATTCTCTTTGATCGACTTTCTTTGTGTGCATTGTCGAGGTGGCCTATCTTACGGTATAGCGTGCGGTTTATTTTATACTGCGGTATAGCGTGCGGTATGATTCTCTTTTGATCGACTTTCTTTGTGTGCATTATCGAGGTGGCCATACTACGGTATAGCGTGCGGTTTGGCCTATACTACGGTATAAGCGTGCGGTATGACTCTCTTTTGATTACTTTGCTGTGCATTGTTGATGTATTTTATACTACGGTATAGGCGTGCGGTGTGCCTTATACTTTATTGTAAGTGCGGTTTGGCACTTATACTTTGCGGTATAAGTGCGAGGTGATTGTTGATTGTCCGTTCCTGCGGGTAGACGGATTGAGTATATGCGCGTTAGAGGATGAGTATCTTGGTCAGGGATATGAGAGATAGGAGTTTTGATGACTAGAGTTTTTAGTCGTTGTTGAGTCTCTGTGATTTCATTTGGGTGATTGTGTGCTTATCGAACCTACATTATATATTAAATGTGTTATGTACGTGAGGACTTGTGTGGAATTATCAGTATGTGACTTTATCCAATAATCCACATCACGTGTATTTTGTTTCATATTTGACTACGATGACTATTCCTAATCTTGTTGTTGTGCTAGCAGCAGTGCTTTGATAGTTGCTCTACTTCATTTTAAGCGTGTGCTTGTCGGCAACTACTTTCTTCGAGGATACGGTATTTATTTTCGATTGTATACAGGCATTACTTGTCTTTATACATTGATCATAATTCTATATATATTAAGTGGGTAATGGATGAGGTACCTTTTGAAGGAGAACATTAGGAGCGAGATAATGAAGTTTATGCTAATCATCGATGATGTTGATGATATTTTATATATATATGGTGGAAAACTGAATTCAAATGCTTTAGAATAAGAAATCGTACTTAGGTTATACGGATTCAAGAGATATATTACTGGAGTCATATTAAGAAATGCATATATTTGGAAGATGTACGAGGAGCGTTAGTTGTCATGGGAGGAGTATGATTGTAAAATGGGAGTAGTACTTTAAAGTGGAACTAAAAGATAAGTGATTGAGTTGTATATGCATAGGTTATGAGAAGGAGTTAAGATATATGTTTAAGTTATTGTGTGTTTGAGGTGTATATTATATTGGGAATTAGCTATACTTGAGAAGATAATAGATAAATACCTCTTGTAATTAAGGTGTATACTTTGTGAGTAAGTTGTTGACGTAATTGTGGGTTATTAGTGTTAGTTAGAAAGCCAATAAAAAAGTTTATTTTGTGGCGAGTAACACATAAAATAATACTCTTAGGGTATATAATAGTCTCTAAATAGGTGAGAAATCTAAAATTATTCTTATTAGATGCGTCGGGTAGGTTAATACATGCTATTTATTTTCACTGAAACTTTTTAGGCGGCTCACTGTTCTTTATGGGCGGGCGTTTCGTACTGGGTTATTCTTGGATGACCCGATATCGTTGGCAGTAGGCTAGCGTCTGCATGAGGGCGTGCAGTGAAAGGCGCCAGCGGTCGTACTTTTATCTTGAAGTTACATTGCTTATATAATTATTGACTTCAGGGGTATATAACAAATTGTTTGATGTGTATTTATATTATGATTTTTTTTTTCAATGTTGTTGTACTATTGGTTAGTTACTTTAGATGAACGAGTTATATTGTTTTTATTTATGATGTAAAAGAAGTCATTTTTATTGTTATCAATCGTAGAGTACGATAATACAAGTTGGTAGCAGCGGTCCCAACACCAGAGGCCCACTGAAGCGAATTAGATTACGCTATCAGCCAACTCGTTATCGTAAATTAAGTATGCAATAAATATATCTTTAGTCGCCGTAGAGATACTTAAGTATGACGCCGCCTTGATCCGATTGATTTTCACACGGGCGTGATTAATAACTTGACTTGTTACACTCGGGAGTGTATGATACGTGCGGGCGTGTACATAACATGGCATACATGATGGATCTATGGGCGTGCATGGGAACATCACTTCGTCCTTTTCTCTTCGGTCGTTTGCGGGACCATCGGAGCGACTAAGGTAATGGCGTGTCTCATGGGGAGGTTCCGTTCTTGGGAATTACATCCATCTTAAATCTTTTGACGCTTTATCAATATAAGTATTTTTAGCTCGATCAAACGAAGCCTTTTTAGATCCAATTTCTATAGATCTTAATTCCAAGAATATATTGAGGTTCTCTAAGTCTTTCGGAGAGAAAGCAACTACGTAGCCATAACTTGTGATTGACATGGGTATGTGGATTTCCTATGATCGATTATGTCATCGCATATAAGATTATAAAGTAATCTTGTTCCACCTAACACTTCTTGCATAGACAAGAATTTTCTTTGTTCTTAATGAGGCAAACTCTTTTTGATTGACTCGTTAAAACAAAGATTCCCAACTCTTGATACTTTCTAAGTACATAAAATGAATCTTTGGCCAGCTTGCGTACTTGGGTCCACTTAGGACATGTAAAACTGGAGGTTGTGTAGCATTACCACGTCGTCTTCTAGATTCCCGTTAAGGAATGTATTTTACATCCATCTATCAGATCTCATAATCATAATAGGCAGCGATGGCTAAGATAATCCGAATGGATTTAAACTTTACAACTAGGGAAGGTTTCATCATAATCAATTTCTTGAATTTGTTTGAAACCTTTGGCTACAAGTCTAGCCTTATAAACATGGACATTTCCATCTTTATCCAGTTTGCGTTTAAAGAGACTACGTTTCTTGGTCGATATAGGTCTAGTACCCTCGAGTAGATCCGTCAGTAATAAGTAATATTATTTTGATGCGATTGAATCATCTCGGATTTAAGCGTGGCTAGCCATTCATATTGACTCTGGTTCTTTCGTGGCTTCTTCGTGTGAAGAAGAGTTGGGGTCATTCAATTAAGCAAGCTTCCCATGCAGAATTAATCGGGTTCTTGTGAGTTAAATCGATCTCACCAAGGGGTGATGAGTGTGAGTGCCGAGCAGCTCGATCATTTTGTTTCTCGTGGATCGAATGGAACTTCCTCTGCATGTAAGGAGGGGTTCGCCTCCCCGAGGTGGATCAATCACGTTCTCAGCGTTGGCTTTCCTCGCTATCTTGAACAAGCTTCCAAGATTCTCACTTATACATGTCTGCTTGACTAGGTATTCATTCTCGAGGAAAGCCATCTCTTTCCGATCAAAATCTTGTTCTCGTGGCAGGGTAGAAATAATACCCTATGATTGCTTTGGATAACCAAATTAAATAGCATTTATCGGATTTGGGTCCCGAGTTTGTCCTTATTCCATTTTCTTGACATGAGGCAGCTACTCAATCCTCGTGCTTGTTCTATCTTGGGGCGGTTCCCCGAGCCGCATACCGTGTGGGGTCTTAGGGCGATTTAGTTGGACATTTGTTTAGTGTGTACATGACGTTTCTGGTCATATCCCCAAAAGCGGTGTTAGTTTGGATGTGTTCATCATGGATCGAACCATATCGATAGTGTTCGATTTCTCGCTGGGATTATGTTGGGGTGTACCCATTGGGTAAGATGTGATACAATACCGCTCTTAAGATGTCAAACTGAATACATAGCTTAATTATTCTAAGCTCTTTCGGACGGAGAACCATAGCAGGTATTTTATTGAGTTGGTTACCGGCCTAAACTTCACAAAATCTTTGAACTTTTCAAAGCTTTAGTTCTTTATTTTGGTAGAATATATGTAATATATCTCTGCAGTGTCAATGAAAGTGATGAAGCCTTCTCGCGCGATATAAATAAATCTGTTGCCCTCACCATTCGTTCGATTGAAGGTGTTGGTGTCTTGTCTATGAAGCATGATTTGCATTGATGATATGGTTAAGCGAGATGATGTCAAAATTCCATCGGTATGCAATTTTAACTTTATCGTTTATCAACATGTGACGAAATGCAGTGTTCTTATTGTTTTATGTTGTAGGTATCAATATTTATGCTCACAATACATAGAGACTAGGGGAGTGCCCGACAAAATACAAAACCCGGCCGGAACCGACGAACCGGAGCCGAAAATAACGAAATTTTGGGCAGGTCGGGCAGAACCGATTTAGGTTCGTCGAACGAACTAATTTAGGTTCGGCCTTTGAAATGTCGAGGCAGGAACCGAGGCAGATTTCTAAATTTTATGTAGATTTTCAATTTTTTATTTATTATCCCTTTCAAGATCTTGTAGTATTTGCATGTGTGTACATTTTAGAAGGGGGTATATTTAACTTTGTTAGGTATTGGTATATTAAGAAATAAAATATATATAAATCTTTTTAAGCCAATAATATAGGAATACAAAAGATATGTAAAATATTAATTGTGTATTGAATGTGTATGGGTGTATAATTAATCTTAAAGGAGTTCATTGAAATTAGAAGGGTTAAATCTGGTTAGGACTTAATTTTGAGTTGAGCGATATGCTCAAAATGTCTCAAAATAGAAATTTCTGCTTGAAAGCCCAGAGGGCAGGCAGAGTAAGAACCGATAGGATTGGAGCCGATCGGAACCGAACCCGTTAGAGTTCGACCTTTGAGAGAACGATGAAATAGGTTCGGTTCACAATTACACAATCAAAACCCGAAGACTGAACCGTTGGAACCTGGCAGAGACCATTCGATGAGATCTTAGGTACGTAAACTATACTAGCTTCGAGTAATGAAACAACCATTTTCATTAATTGAAAAGTAATAGCCATCATTTTCCAGTTGTGAAACTGAAATGATGTTTCAACTCAAAACGGGTACGTTGTAAACATTGTTTAGTTTAATTAACATTCATGTTGGCAAACTTAGGCAATAACTTTTGCTCCATTCTTTTTATCCAGCGGTGTCTTATCTCCGTGTGCAACAATACGATACGTAGATCGCACACATTTTTCACCGAATGTGAGGTGCAGCGTCAGTGTGTGGCGCCCGTGTGAGGAATGTGAAGAATCTAGTGGTCGACAAAAATATACGGCGAAACTTTGAGTGGTAGTTGTACTCTTTCAAATGCAAATGCTGTCGTGATTAACTTTGGTGTCATTAAGAGTTATCTTGGGCGTATGGCGTGACTCTTTTTGTCAAACGGACCCAAGTCGATCAATTGAAAATTACCGTTTAAGTAACGAGTCTACGACATAGAGTCGGGTTGGATGTTATAGCCAGTACGTCAGGTGAGATCGTATAAACGTCTCGTTGGAAAAAAGTCACAAGTATGATAAATTTTGTCCGATACGATGGTCGTAGCATAAATGAGGTTCAATCCAACTTTAGAGTTGGTATGACAATACTACTTAATTTATGTTGGGATTAATTATATTTTAACTAGTCTTGTAATTAATTTAATCGTATATACACACAAGTAGTTATATATAACATAAATTACAAGCATAAAATATAACAAGTAATAAAAGACTTCATTGATATGACTATGAAATCTAGCCTAGTTCTAAACTCACGTCTGATACACTAATGATCACAATAAATGCAAACTCATAGGGTGGAGTCTCCATTAAATAATAATAAATTAAAATCTCTCTACTCATTAAATGTAGTAAAGATTAATCGGTAGTATTTTTCTAAATACATCTAAGTCGTATCATATCTCTTTCTCATCCATTATCGAATTATGTGATGTATTTAATTATCGATAATAAAATAAGGCATATCATAAATAATGGAAAAGAACAATATTTTAAAAAAGGCACAAATAATCTAAATAAATATATGTCATTGTATATTCATCAAATAAAATATACAATTTAATTACACAAGTGCAAAATATTCATAATATTTTTAAGTGTTTTAAGAGTAATATTAAGCGATAAGTATTTCTTAAAATACTATTTATTTAATTACACTTTTAATAAAATTTAATTTCGAGGATACCATGATATTAAGAAACTCCAATTATCAAATAATAATGAATTTCTAATTTAATTAAAATCAATTCGGAGTATTAAATCTAATCAAATTAGAGTTAATTAATTGGTAGTCATTTATTTCGATTGAATATCAAAATATCAAGAAATAGCTTTAAATAGAATTAGAACTATTGAAAGAAGTTAAATTAAATTAATTAAACTAATTTCCAATTTAAAATTAATTTAAAATAACTTTAATTGATATCAAAATATTAATTTGAGCAAAATTGGACTTAAAATCATTTAAAATCAAGAAACAAGCCAAACTAGCCCAAAAAGGACTGGCCCGCGTTCATATGAGCCAAGGCCCTGGTCCGCGGATAAACCAACCAGACCAGAGGCCCAAAGCACAAACAGGCCCACGAACCAGCACGTCCACTCAGTAGTGTTTCAGAAACATCAGTTTTAATCGATTTAATTACAATGATTATTGGGGAAAAGAATTTAAAAGCCAAAAATTGGGAAAAATATTTTGATTTAATTACAATGATTATTTTTAAAAGAATTCAATTATTATATTTAATTATATAGTTAACATGCTTCTAATCGAATTAAAATTATACAATTACTTGATTTTAACACGCCAAAATTCATATTCAACAATACATAAAAGCGATTTCATGCATTTAATTGTTTAATAACAATTCGTAAAAGCAGCTCATGATGCCACTATACGTGTTTCACCGGATTAAAATAATAATTATAAAAGCCATAACTTGAGAATTCTGAATATAATAAAAATAATAATATCAGTGTATGCCTTTTTTTCAAGTTGTAGCGGAATACATTTGGCCCGATTTCTGGTGTCCAGCGTAGATTGTCGCTGGAAATGAATTCGGCGCCCAGCGTATGAGAACGAACCCCTCAAGTGAGCTTCTGAGGAGGCTGCTTTAAAATAAGCGTAAGAAGCGAAGATTTGGGTAGAAAAATTGAGTGGATTTTCTTAGCTCTTTCTTCATTAAAGGGAGAGAAGAAAAAAATTAGAAAAATTTTGACTTTAAAAAGTTGGAAGAATTGGTCTGTTGATTTAAATCTGAAATCATGGCGCTTACATATAGGCGCTTAAAATCACATATTTAGGTATTTTTAAGAGATGTGGTGAAAGCTCTTAAAGCCTCATAAGAAAAACGTTACAGAATAATAGGTTTAATGGCTTTTCCTGCTTTTCCTCCATTTAGTTGAGGCAAAAACTTTTATTTTTTTTTCCTCCATTTAGTCAACTATGAGTAGGTTGGGAGTGACTACAAAATTTTTAAACCTTTATCTGCTTAAATAAAGGCGCGTTAAGTGGTTAGGCTATAATATTACGTAATTATTCTACAAAGAAGATTTTTTAACTTTCTTTATACTTGACTAAGCTTAGCCGAACTAGGAGAGGTGATTTCACTTAATTATTCGGCTACAATATTAAATACATTTATATTTTTAAACCAGGAAGTGATAATCGTATTATAGTTCGTTTTTGGTTGTTGTGTACGGCACTTAGGCTCGATCGAAATTAGCAATATATTAATTTATGTTTAACGTCGTATTAATATATAAATTACTCATGGGGCGCAATGTCAATTATAACTTTTTGCGATGAGGTTATAATATATTAATTGTCAAGCCAATTAACGTATTTACGAGCTTAATGTTATTTAAATGTAATAATTAGTTAATACAATCCCAAGTATTTAATGGCTTAATAAATTTATCGAGATATAGCATCTACGTATTAAACCAAAATCTACTTTGCAATTTATGATTCTGATAGAAATTAACAAGAGAGTATATGCATTCTAGTGAGAAGGATAAGTAAGATAATACATGTGTTATTGTTCAAAAAGGTAAATTTAGAAAGTGTTATCAAAAGTTGGAGATGCCCAATGTTGCAGCTGGCACAGCGAAAGCATCCAATGAATCACAAAACTCATTGAAAACTGGTTCTGAATTTTACATGAGAAATGGCTAAGTAGGAGTGCCTAAGTCTAAGTAAGGGTATCTTCAAGTAGTATGTACTTTTAACTTTATTTACTTGACATATCTAGCATTCACAACCTCCTTGCTGCTGTGTCTGTGCATTACTCCTCGTAGGCTTCAAATTCACGTCGACCATTTCTTCCTGTTTTGAGGCAGAAAGTTTTTCCATTCCAGGCAATGAAGTAGCAATTTTGCGAAACAATGGCTGCAAATCAGGTTAATAACAGAGTTAGTCGCGATTAGAGGAAAAGTGAGGAGCCGCGAAAGTTCACACGTCTCCATCATGAAAAGTGTCGTCTAACCAGCAATTTACCTAAAGTGATAAAAGAAAAGGGAAGAGCAAGTATACCTTAATATTGAAGCCTGCTTTTGCACTGGTCTCTATGAACATGATATTACTCTCCTTAGACTTTGCCTCTCCATCTTCTATTGAAACTTGCCTATTGTACAGATCGAAATCTAATTATGAGATGAATCAAATAATAGTTTCCGAGTTTGAAAAAGCAGAGGAATAAACTAACTAAACAAAACAGCTTCTCATATTTTAACATAGACGGATAGGAACCAACCGAAGCATAGGTGCAATGAAGATCAAATGATAGTTCTTCATCAAGTGACACGGTATCCTGTGTTCTTCGCGACAAAAAAGCCCAGAAAGGAGTAAGCATATCGTCCATAGAAGGAATGAGCATTAGCACACCTTTTATCGACAACATCTATTTTGTTGCCTACAAGAACAATGATAACATCATTGCCTCTCTCATTTCGTACTTCTTCAATCCATTTTGAAGTGTTCAAAAATGATTAGCGATCGGTTGGAAGAAATAGCAATGTTGACAAATCAAATCACATGCTTTATTCAATCCACATTCCTCAAAAACTCATACTTGTATAGTGGCTCAACAGAACACAAAAAAGAAGCCTCAGTTGTACTATTATAACCATTGAATACTATAAGAACATTTCTTTTGTAATAAAAAAAAAAAAGGTAATTAAAACAAAAGTAAAACTCAAACATCTAAGAGAGACCATTTAAGATGTCCAAAGTATAGATGGGATATTTGAAAAAAGGGGGGTAACAGACCCTTTAGCCCTTTTAAAATCATCAGTTTCATTCAACCTTAGCTCCTCCCGTAGCATTCATCATTCATTTACTCATTAGCAAAGTAAAAATCTATTCTTATGCTAAATGAAACAAGACAATCATTTTTAAATGAAGGAAGTAGTAGAAATTGAACGAAGAAGAAGCTAAAAATGGCGACTTTAATCAACAATGATCTGGGCAACAATGATTAAATTTGACCAGTTTAAAATCAAAATAAATCCAAGTAAACAACCATTTCGAAAAGGACCGAGTAATAGAAATTCAGTCAAGATGGATTATTTCGAAAAGGGCCGAGTAATAGAAATTCAGTCAAGATGGATTACTAATGATTCACATTTGGCAGACCAAAGAACAAAAGTATCATTTGGCTAACCAAAGAAACAGCAGAACTAAACTCTCACATGAAAAGAGCAAATACTTATTACAAATATAAGATAATTTCTATATAAGAAACTAAAAAGGATATCAAAAAAGCATACGAAAAGCTGAATGTCCACGACAGAGCAAAGAATTTTAAATGACAGATTGAACATTGGTATCCTTTGACCTAACTCTTGATTTGTTGAAGCTTCCAACTGACCAAACGCCAACAAAAATATTTAGAAAAATCAAACCCCAGGTAATATAAATTCATCCAAACAAAGATAAATCAGAACCAACCAAAAAAATTAAATAAAGAAAACCTACTAAGTTATTTGATTTCAGTTTAAATTTTGGAAACAAACCCTCAAAACTCAAGGCATGTTCAAAATAGTTGAACAATATTATGAAAACTAAGGTTTGGATCTACCAAATCGAAATTCCATAAAAAAATAAATGAAATATTCATTTTAAGCTCGAAATCACAAAAACATTGAGAGTAAAAAAAAATCTTACTTGTTCCATATGACCTTGTGGAAAATAATAAACCCTCTCTTTAGCTAGCTAAATAAATTAATTTGATATAGCGAGACAAATGTAGACTCTTTAAACAACAACGTAAAGGCATTTGCTGTAGTTATCAGTAAGAAAATTCACTCATTCAACATGATTAATACAAAAGGTACTTACTGATGTTATTTTTATTATAGTGTTTTGAGGTTCTAATTATGATTAGCTATGTTATTTTTACCTTAATCCGATATAATTCGCACTTTGCTGCTTTTATTTGAGCTTTAGCAATTATCGACAGCCGAATCTAAGCCAATCAAGATACGAAAGAAATTCACTAAAATTTATACTTAGCCATGCATCCAAGCACACCGATTCTACCATTAATATTAAAAAAAAAAGTACAACCTATAAAAAGAGAGAGTAAAAAGCAGATCTCCGAATTTCCAAAAAAAAAGGTCAACTTTGTCGAAAGCTTTTGGAGCACTACTGGGAGTCGCAAGCAAGAATCGGTATTAATTACATATCGCGCACAAAGACAAAGTTGGAGTTGATTACTTTTAATTGGTTCAATATTTTTTAATTCAAGATATTATTATTGTTATGATGAAATGCCATTAATTTCATGTATTTATTTATGTCTTTTATTATAACTAATTTTTATTATTAGTCGTAGACTATGATTTGTCGATCTGATGATTTGATTTTCTTGGAGTTAATTTATTTCCAAGCCCATAATTCCGATTATCAAGTAAGATAATTAAGATTTAATATCTTTGATATCAATATTAAGCTGCTCATATAAGTGATTAATCGCTAGAAATAAAGTCACAATTTCTACTTAATTATCACCGTAACACATGCTCAATTACCATGTAGATATAGGTAATGTCATGCGCAATTTAATAAGCATATGTTCATAAAAAAGATCTCCTATTTTTGCAAGCCTATCATGTAGAGCATAGCTTTCTGCGACTTAATTTAAGTAATCGAGAAGCATTATCAATCGTGATAGAATGCTTTTGTTATGAACTAATAAGTTACTACTGTGTAAGTTGAATCGACGAATCCGATGAAATCGCTATTCCGACTATACTTCGAATATTAACTAAGATTCACTTTTTAGCATTCATTTAGTATTATTTATTTAATTTCGAGTCAATTTAGTTAAGTAGTCTAGGATTTAAATTTACTCTTTTAATTATTAGTTAATTAAGGATTAAGAAAAAGTCCTAGTATTTAGTATATTGAATCAGAGACGACACTGCTCTATTCATTATATTATTTCCGACACTTAATCTTTATCAATTCGTGAACACATAAATTGGGCGTTGTCAAGTTGAAGCCTCCCAATTTCGATACTACTAATATTAGCTTAATTGCCCTTAACTTAGCTAGTTTTATTATATTATCAGGTTAGCAAGATTTATTTCTTTTATTATATTTTTATTTTATCGGGTATTTAATTCGCTTCACATCATTTTTTGGAGAATTGCTCTTTGATCCAGTAGATTGAGAAAACGGGTAGGGAACCAAACTGAGACTAAGAAGAAATAAAGTTCATCTACCACGGCCAACAATAACTCAATACTACCAAGAAAGCGCTGGCGTTCATGGACGTGGCGATGAATTGCCTCGGATGACTTCGAGGATTACGCATTGCCTACATTGAGGGGTTAATCGTCATACGCCGTGCCACTACCAATCAATGCCAACAACTTTGAGTTGAAGTCAGACCGATCCAACAGCGGCAATCATGCGCAATCCAATGGCCTGGCCGCGAAACCCTAATGAAAGCATTTAGTAAATTTCTACGGAGATATCATTGCTCCGGCCGATTCTATCCACTGACAAGTATTTTTCTATCTCGAGAGCAAAAGGGAGCGCGGAATGCTCAAAATCCTACAAATGTGACCACAATGAGTGCAAAAGTTTTTAACCCGATATTTCGCATCCAACCACCTCAAATCGAATACCCATATCATAGTTTCCAAAGAAGACGTAAGATGAGATGGTTGGTGAGGCTCGGGAACCAAGCCAAGGTCTACTCAAAGTGTCCCAATCATAGCTTTCCCCCGACCCTTATTTTGGGCGCAAAACCTCCATAACGGGCCGACACCAAGCACCCGCACTATATTAGATGTCTCTCTCGCTGAGAGCCATGATGTTAAGACGCCCGATGAAGCTTTTATATCTTATTGGAGGAATTATCTCACATCAACACCAGCCCCCATCCTCACATTATTACCGTAGAGCGGTCAGTCCTCGAGATCGATTTAAAAGACAAAGTTCGGAAGCCACGTGCCCGCCTCCCCATAATTCAAGCCAGAGCAACTACTTATTAATTTTATACTGGCAAGACCTCCACCGTAATTCCTATGTGGTGGCAATCATGAAACTATATCTGCCTCGGGAGGCCCTACAGAGCAAGTTCAATATGCATCCAATTTCAATCGACAACAGAATGATGCATTCTCCAACAACTACAATAATAATTGGAGGAAACACCCCAATTTCTCTTGGAGTAACAACCAAAATGTGATGAGACCAATTTAATTTCAAGATCAATCCAAATTTCGTAAACCCTCAAGAGTCCTTGCTGGATAAGATCGGTAGGTCAAGTAACTCAAGTGGGTGAAAAGACCAATTTAGCCTTTGCTGCAACGAAAAATCGCCGCTTAGCCGAGGCATTGAATAATAGAAATGTGGGTTCCTCCAAGCAACTCAAAAAAAGAACCTTACTCTAGAACATGCACATGCAAATTACTTTGGCGCAACGGGTAGAAGTTTAGAGGTCGAGGGCTCTAGCCTTTACGGCAACAACCACGGGAAAGTTGTAATACCGACTAAACAGAAGTTTCCATTGATAAATCTAACAATTCGCATATGTCCCACTGCTCCTTACCTCAAAGGCTTCAAAAGAAGAAAACTGATGTTTGACTTGCTAAATTTCTTGATATGTTTAAAAAAGTTGCATATTAACATTCCTTTGGCAGAGGCCTCGAAACAGATTCCTAGCTATGCCAAGTTTAGTGAAAGATGTTTTATCCAAGAAAAGGCGATTTGAGGAACATGAAACGTCTTAATGATCTAAGAGTGTTCCGCACAATCCAAATGCAAAATTGCCCCCTCAAAAGCGAAAAGATCCGGCGCTTTTACAACCTTTAACAGTATTGAATTTGGTAAAGCTTTATGTAATTTAGGTGCAAGTATCAATCGATGCCTTTGTTAGTATGTCATATGTCAAGTTTGGGAGGCCAAGAGTACAACCATTTCTTTTGTACTAGCCAATAGGTCTATTGTTTACCCATATGGTGTCCTTTGAAGATAGCTTGTTATGTAGATAAGTTTATCTTCCTCGGGCCGATTTCGTTGTACCTCGATATGTCCGAAGATCGAGAAATCCTTTATCAAGAAGTGCATCTTTTCTAGCTACCACTAGAACCCTTTATTGATGTTCATAAAGGATATACTATCTTATGATGTGGGGAGGAGGTTCTTTTTTGACACGCATAAGCTCACTAAAGTTCCATGATAACCGTAACGATTGTTTTTCAATCACGTGGTCGATACGTTAGTTCAACATGCCTTTGAAAGTGAGCAAAAGTCCTAGATTTAGTTGAGTTATGTCTTAACAAATACTAAAGAGGAGAACTTGTCCTCCGAAAACTTATTATCATCGCAGCATATACGACGTGTGCCCTCTAATGCTATACCCTCGTAGAAGGCAGATGGTGAACTAGGACAGTTGTATCAAAGTTGATACCGCCTATTGAAAAGCCTTCTTACCCTTGAGTTGAAGGCTTTGCTCTCCACCTTTTAAATATGCTTTTCTTCATGGCACTAATGAATTACCTCGTTATTATTTCTTCTTTGCTGAGCGAGGTGCAGGAAGAAAACTTCTCGTACTTGATAAAGACAAAAAGGCGCTGCTGACAATAGCAGTATATTAAAGGCTCCCTTCACCGTGCATGCATCGAATACTACTTGAGGATGGTGCTAAATCCACTATCCAACCTCGCGATTAAATCCTAATCTCAAAGAGGTGGTAAGAAATAAATTCTCAAGCTTCCGACGCATAATTCTATCTTATTTCTGCATAGTGCTTGGGTGAATCCGGTACAAGTTGTACCAAAGAAAGGGGGTATTACTGTGGTTAAAAATGATAAAAATGAATTGATACCCACTAGAACTGTGGTAGGATGGAGAATGTGTATTGACTTCCGAAAGTTAAATGCTGTAACTAGGAAGGACCATTTTCCTCTACCATTTATTGATCAAATGCTAGAGAAATTAGCTGGGTATCCATTCTACTGCTTTTTAGATGGATATTCAGGATACAACCAAATTGTGGTGGCTCCAGAGGATCAGGAAAAAACAACATTTACTTGTCCATATGGTACATTCGCTTTTAGGCGACCGCTTCAAGTTATAAGCCGCTTCCAACCACATTTCAAATACGTATGATGTCCATATTCTCTGACTTGATAGAGAAATGCATCGAGGTCTTTATGGATGATTTTTCTATTTTTGGATCCTCTTTTGATGATTGTTTGATTAATCTTGGACTTGTTATGAAGCGTTGTGAGGAGACTAATCTTGTCTTGAACTGGGAAAAGTGTCACTTTATGGTTCAAGCATGGATAGCTGGCTGTCACAAAATTTCAGAGAATAGAAGTTGATAAAGCAAAGGTGGATATAATTGAAAAGTTACCTCCACCAAAATGTGTCAAAGATGTAAGAAGTTTCCTTGGTCATGCCGGTTTTTATCGGCGTTTCATCAAGGATTTTTCCAAAATATCTAAACCTTTATGTGATTTGCTGGTTAAGGATGCATCTTTCCATATGACTAATGAGTGTGTGCAGGCTTTTAATATATTGAAGCATAAACTTATTTCTGCTCCGGTGGTCGTTGCACCTGATTGGACAAGCCCATTTGAAATTATGTGCGACGCAAGTGATTATGCCGCCGCGCAGCAATCGGACAAAAGAACGGTAGAAGCGTATTACGGTGTAATTTACTATGCGAGCAAAAAACCTTCAACGATGTCTACAAAAATTACACTAATAATGAAGGAATTGCTTGCTGTTGTTTTTGCTTTGGATAAGTTTAGATCATATTTGATCGGATCTCATGTGGTTGTATACACTGATCATGCTGCATTAAAATATTTGCTTTCAAAAAAAGATGCTAAGCCTAGGTTGATAAGATGGATACTTTTACTTCAAGAATTCGACCTAGAAATTAAGGACAAAACGGGTTCTGAAAATGTGGTGGCTGATCATTTATCTAGAATTGTATCACCCCTAGAAGAAACACCCATTAAGGAGACCTTCCCTGATGAACAATTGTTGGTAGTCACTCTAATAAGCCTCAATTTTAGTATGGAGATTTTGTTAACTATAATGAGTCTTACCACCGAGTTAACACATAAATACCAACAAAAGAAGACACACGTGGAGCAAGTCACCTTGGTATGCAGATTTACATTCCACCACTCCTTTGCTTGATGGATTTTTTGTTCTGTTAGACTTTGTTGTTTTAAAATTTTTAGAATTGGAGTTTCAAATTTCGATTTTAAATTTAATTTTTCGATTTAGATTTTCTATCTTCGATGTTGTTGCTATTAAATTTGAGATGTTTAATAGTTTGAGTTCTTTTGCCACTTCAAATTTTGCTTCTGCTATATTTATGTTCAAAATCAAATAATTGTTCCATAATAATGTCCGATTCTATGAAGGAGCAGACTTGCAAAACATACTCCAATATTTGGTTATATGATGGTGTGGTCATTGTTGTTTCATTGCTTCTTCTGTCTCTCCGGATCATTTTAAGAAGAACAAATGAAAGTTGAAATCCAAAGAATTTTTGTAGAAATTAGTAGATACCAAAGGTTTCCATGTCAATTGAAGAAATGGCCATGATCATAATAATGTGTTTACAGAAAAAATGCAACCAAACCCATCTCCAGTTGTAGCAACATAAAATACTCTAATCAATTACATTTGGCAAAGATACAACTAGTTATTCACCAAATAAAATATACTTAGAGATTATCCAACACAAGCAATCATAAAAAGTGCGCCGAAAACGGTCTACCTCCTAATCTCACACCTTCTCTTTATCAAAATGTAAATATATTGCATGGACAAAAAAATAATACATCAAAACGATTTTTAGGCCGTTACAATAACAAGAGTCGCCCTTTAAGAGAATCGAAACTAGTAACACTAATGTTCCTAACGAAAAGCATACAACCAAAATCTTCTAACATATTAGGCCAACGTGGCTCAAGTCCAAAAACAAATTTCAACGTATCGGGTTCCACCGCACATTTGAAAGTGCCTCTTTCATGACTTTGCGGGGCTATTTTTTAGCGCTTTTGCCCCATTTTCAGTATCAATTCCTAGACGAAGTCTGCTTCCATTTTTAGTATTTCCAAAGGCTCTTCAACATAAATGGTAAACCTTGTCCAATAGCGTTTGAATACCGTAGGCCTTTGACTTAAAATGCACGATCGGCGAACTGTCAGGGGTTCAATCACGCACTTACGACTCTTGGGATGGTAGTATATCACTCAAATTTTCCCATGTAGGTTGTGTTAGACTATATGAGGACCTAAGAGCAAAGACATCAATCACATAAATATAAAAAACTAATGTATTAAAAATAATAATTCATTTTTGAGCCTAAATATTTTAAATAATTATGAATCATGAAGTACATATGTAACGAAATTGCGGTGTCCGAGTATATATGTACTCTAAATACATTTACATACATTTCCTTAATAGATTTAAAAAAAATTTAGAGTATATAAGTACTAAAATGTGTGTGACTGAAGTACTTATATACTCTCACCATATTTAAACACATTTTTTTTCTAAAACTGAATATTTTCAGAGTATATAGATACTCAAAAGTATGTAACTAGAGTACTTATGTACTCTCAATATATTTAAACACATTTTACTTCCTAGAACTAAGTATTTTCAGAATATATATATACTCAAATGTGTGTGTTTCGAGTACATATGTACTCTAATACATTTAAACACATTCACTTCCTAAAACTAAGTATTTTCATAGTATATATATACTCAATTGTGTATGTTTTAAGTACATATGTACTCTAATACGTTTAAACACATTCACTTCCTAAAACTATATTTTCGTAATATATATATATATATATTCAAATGTATATGATTCGAGTACTTATGTACTCTAATATTTCTTTTAAACACATCCATTTCCTAAAATAAAGCATTTCTCAGAGTAGACATTCATTCCAATGTGTGTCCAAGTTTTTGTGTACTCAAATGTGTAATCTAATAACCTGTGAGTACAATGTACTTAATTACCGTGTATCTACATTTCAAACGTGAGAAATCTCATATTCAAAATATTTTAGTAGTTAATTTTGTCTACCTGATGCACATATGTACTCTATATATAATATGTAGAGATTTTATATCTAGAACTCTAAATTTACAATTCAAATCAAAATTATATTATTTGAAATTAGAAAATTAACAACCATGTACTAATTTAAAGTCAACAACAACTATAAACCCCAATTTTACTACTAATTTTTCAATTTCAAAAGCCTAAATTATAGAATTCAATTTCAGAATATATTAGAGCAATAATATACACAAATTGACATATAAATGTAGTTTTTCATAAATATTTCTACTATTTCACTTTTTTTTTTTTGAAATTCATATAAACACATGAACCCTATTTTCATTGTTATTCCCAAATTCAAATTGTAATATTATACTCCAAGAATAATTTCGTAATTTCAAAACCCTAATATTTGGGGGAAAACTCTTCAAACAGTTTGATAACATTATTTGAGCGATTTATATTACCTTTTTTAGTTTGACGATTTTTCAATTTGCTTCAATTTTGAGCCTGTTATAAAAAATTATCGATAGAATTTGTAGATTTTGCAGTATGAGATGGCGATTAGGGGAAAAAAAGGAGGTCTAGTTTTGTTTCTAGTGCTTCAATTTTTGACAGAGAAAAGAGTAGTAGAGAGAGTAGAGTGGAGAGAGAGAGAGAGAGAGAGAGAGAGAGAGAGAGAGAGAGAGTAAATGAGGTTGATAAGTGATTTTGGTATTATTTGGTATTTTATCTCGACGCATACACTGTTGATGCATGCTCTCTTATGTCAACAACGTCATAATAGCGCATGATATGGTAAGTTAGCACCATATGAGTACTCAAGGAAGTCCACCAATAACCAAAATCAAGTCTAATCAAGACACCATTTTTTGCTCTTTCTAATATATTCCAAATCGTATATACACACACAAGCGCTATATATAACATAAAGTACAAGCATAAAATATAACATTAATAAAGACCCGATATGACCTATAAAATCTAGACTAGTTCTAAACTACCCTTAGTCTACTAATAATGTCTATCATCTACTGCTCCTCGATTGGCCCCCAATTTATATTTACATTAAATAATAATAAATTAAAATCTCTCTAGTCATTCATCTTAGGCAAACATTAATCAGGCCGTATTTTTCTAAATACATCTAAGTCATGTCACTCATCTCTTTCTTCATCTCTTTCTCATCTATTATATACGTAATGCACTTCTAATTATCCAATAATAAAATTAAGCATATCATAAATACTAAAAGAATAATATTTTAGCACAAACAATCTAAATAAATATATGTCATTTTATATTCATCAAATAAAATATACAATTTAATTGCATAAGTGTAAAATATTCACTTAAACTATTTTAAGTGTTTTAATAATTAATATTAAATAATAAGTATTTCTTAAAATACTATTTATTTAATTTACACTTTTAATAAAATTTAATTTCAGATTATATGTTATTAAGAAACTCCAATTATCAAATAATAATGGATTTCTAATTTAATTAAATCAATTTGAATTATTAAATCTAATCAAATTAGAATTAATTAATTAATAATCTTTATTTTAGTTAAATATCAAATTTAATTAAAATAACTAATCGAATTAGAATTATTCAAAGTAGTTAAATTAAATTAATTAAACTAATTTCCAACTTAAAATTAATTTAAAATAACTTTAATTGATATCAAAATATTAATTCGGTTTGAAAAATTGAACTTCAATAATTTAAAACCAAGAACAAAGTCTAAACTAGCCTAAAAGTGATCATGGGTCTGCCGTTTGAGCTCAGCCTAAGGTCATGGGCGGATAAACCAACTGCACCTTAGGCCACGAACCAAATAAGTCCATCTACAGTTGTTTCGCATCATTCTTTTCTCAAACAACGCTTTTAATCGATTCGAAATCGAAACTGATATAAATTTTTGCTCAAAAAAATTTCAAAAAATTCATAAAAATCTAGAAAAATATTTCTAATCTAACTACAATGATTATTTTTATAAATTATTAACAATTACTCATATTTAATTATATAGTTAACATATTTCTACAACTGAATTAAAATGATCTAATCAAGTAATTTAAACATAAAATTCAGATTCAACGAGCAAATAAATGATTTAATGTATTTAATTATGTATCATAATTGTGAGTTCGGCTCATGATGCCAATCAGTTGGGTTTTACGGATTAAAAATAACAATTATAAAAAGAGGTAACTGTAATTCTACGAATATAATAAAAATAATAATATATGAGCGTGTACTTTCTTCAAGGATTTGCAAATTTAAATATATTTGAGGAGACTCGAATAATCAACGAGATTGTTCTAAGAATAGTTCACACCAACGTATTTAACGAACTCCATCTCGCAGCTTTATCGAGCTTTAAAATATTAAATTGAGAGAAGTCGCTTCTCTAATTTTTCAAAAAAAAATTAATTTTATTAATCATTTTTCTAAAAACTATAGTTATTCTTTATTTTAAAAATTATGTTGTTCGATCTCCCTAAATTTTTATATTTTTCTTATAAGTACAGACGTTTAATTCGCACTTTTACATAAAAATCATGGTTTCCAACTACTTGAAAGAATCAATATTGGCAACTTTTTTCTCTAGACGACCTAGCTAGTTGATAGAAACACATTTCTTAAGAAACATGAGAATCTTGATCCCATGAGCACAGTACGGTTACGGTCCTATTAAGAATCTTAATTGAATTTGTTCGTTTAAGATACATGATACTCACAGTGAAATATGTCATTGAGTATCCTTAAGATACAAGATACTCACACTGAAATATGTCACTGAGTATATTGTGTTAACTACATTCATAAATGCTAAATTTTATAATGCAATAATATATTTAAAAATAACTAAACAAGTCTATAAGAATTTAAAAATTGCAAAATAGGTCGTTTAAGAATCATAAAAGAACAATCTCTTAATAGACCATAACTTTCTACCCATGAGCATATCTAATACTTCATCCGTTTCAAAATGTATGATTATTTAGATGAAGCGACGTATTAAGTGGATCGAAAAGCTACAGCTGGGATTGTAAAAAGCTACATTGAGAATGTAAAAAACTATATTGAGATTGTAAAAAGGTATATTAAAAATGAAAACAATCAACTATTGTGAAAAAATAAATTTTTTCTAAATGATCATGTATTTTGAGACGAAGGGAGTAGTAAATGCATTGCCTCATTAATCATTCAAAGTTAAATTAATTTAGAATCGTTTTATAACTAAAAAAAGGGCAAATGACACCAAAGATCACTCACGTTTGTTAAAAGTCCTCATTCGATCACCACGCTTCAACTTAAGCTATTTTCGATCACTGATGTTCCTTGCAGAAGTCAAACTTAGTCACTTTGTATATTTTGGGCCTGAAATTGAGTTTTTCAAACTTTTTTCTAATTTTATCAATTGAATATTATTATTCTAAACAAAAATAAAAATGAATTAAAAAACCCTCCCACCATCTTCCCAAATCCAAATATCCAACCCCACCAAACCACCACTATCACCACCGGATATGCAACTCCCTATTTTCACAAACTCTCTCTCTCTCAATCTGCATCAAGATGACTAATGTGCCGAATCTTCCGATTCGTAATTTTTTTATTTATCTAAATCAGCTTTATTATATTTCATATTATGATTCAATTAGTTAATTTTGATAATTTTGTTTGATATTTTAATTGAATTGAATTACTGTATTTCTGTAATAAAGTTTATTTTTTTTGTTTAATCTAGTGTTGATTGCTCTGATTTAACGTTGTTTCTTAACTATGTTTGTTATTTTAATTAAATTAGTACGGAGTATATCTATATTATATATAAAGAAAATTGATGAGGTAAATTATTTTTCTTTCACCAAAATGTTGTCATTATATCCTTTTCAACTTAGACTTTTTAGATTTAAATTGACTGAGATATTAAACTAATATAAATTGTTATTTATATTTGAAATTTGAAATTTAAACAAAGAAGATAAATCAATAACTTCTCTACGATGACTCACAAGTCACAAGTCACAAAATAAGTATCATGTAATTTTATTATATGACAAGAAAAATATTTGAATATTATTCACTTATGATTTTAAGTTATATATAATTTTTATTTTCACATTATATATTTATACATGCCACGCAACGCCAAGCTTCATAGAAATCAAGTAAATAAGTTAAGAATGAAATTTAATGCTTTGGTTTAATTTGATGTTGATTGCTCTGATTTAGTGATGTTTCAGATTTGCCCCTGGTGGTGGTAATGGTGATTTGGTGGGAGTTGAATATTAAAATTGTCAAAAACAAATTAAAATGTGACAATCTTTTAATAACATAAAGAATAATAAATACATTACCTCATTAATCATTCAAAGTTAAATTAATCAAGAATCGTTTTATAATTAACCAAAAGGCCCATCATAGATTATCTCCATTTAGAAAAAAGAAGATTATGTACTCACTCTCACCTGATGTGTGTCTTGGTGCGATTGTCCCTTTATAATCTCCTCCAATAAGTCTTTGCTAAACAGGTCACTCTCACTGATTAAGAAACGTCATTAAGGTTTATGTTTTTCAAGCTATACTAAAACTTTCGAAAAACTCCAATCAAAGGAATTAAACAATCTTTTAATTTCCTTTTCTTCGTTACAATAAATATATAGTATGGATGGAGCAAAATTACACAGGAGAGACCACTACTTCCAAAAACTCTCAAAGAATGGATTACATTTCTCTTCCATTTTCATTTGACCAAATCAGTGAGCTTTTAGAGTTTTGCCCAAGTGATGATCATAACATCCAACATAATAATAATATTCCACCCATGATTCAAGTACCCATTAGTCCCATTACTAATGACGATAAGCCTTCAAAAGATAAAAACAAGCTAAAATCATCACCATCTTGTTCACTCAAAAATCTCAAAGATGTTGGTGACATCAAGAAGATCATGCATAGAGATGTCGAGAGGCGAAGGAGGCAAGAAATGACTAGTCTTTACCGAGCACTACGATCAGAACTCCCCATTGAGTGTCTTAAGGTATTTGCACCATAATTCTTTAATTTCTCAAATTATTGGTTGATTTTGAACATGTTTACAATTTGATTGCCTCTTGTAACGTAACTACTTATTTTTCTATAGTGTATAAATAATTCCGAAAAGGCCTAGAATTTTTTATATTTGGATGATGGACATTTCACTCAAGTTATTGTTTTTATGAATTGTCTATATACATTAATAATTTAATACATATATTTGATGATGAATTCAGGGTAAAAGGTCTGCAGCTGATCATATACATGAAACAGTGGGATACATAAAAATAATGCAAGAAAAATTAGAGAAGCTCAATGAGAAGAAAGATAAACTGATGAGGCCGCATCTCATAAAGAATCCTGGAAGCTCAATGCTTAGTACAATATCTTCAAAAAAATGTTCAAAATCAAGTTGTGATAATGAGACAAGTGTAGAAGTGAAAAATACTATGAATGGAATAGAGATAATCATCAGCACAGATGTGAGTGGAGGAATCACTCTTTCAGGAGTCCTCAACATTGTATCTGAAGAAGAAGGACTATCACTTATTAACTGCATTTCAACTAGAGTACATTCAAGAATGCTTCACACTCTTGATATTCAGGTACAATTATATTGTTCCGTATATCTTAAGGGAGATAATAAAGGGCTAATAGATTGTTAGAATCTGATCATTAAAAACAAAACAAACTAAATGGGTTTTTAGATAAGCATGTAGGATTATTTAAACCTCTAGCTATTGTTTGGTCATTTCAGGTATTTTAATTATTATTATAAATATTAGAGTTTAATTGTAGCACTTAATAGAGTTTAATTGTAGCACTAGTACTAGTATGTGTTGAAAGTTGCACTTTCGCCCTAATAGCCAGCATCGTTATAGATATGGTCCTCGACAAAGGTACATTTAATTTACGCTTACATGATTTAACGTTTTATGAGACTGGGTCAAATGTTTTTAAGAGTGGATGCCTCGACAGCCTTTTACCCAGGGTCGCCTCACCTCACTCAATATACACCCCTGCCCAAAACTCCTCTTTTTTCCTCCATGAACAACCTATATCTACCCCTACATCCCATAATTGATAAAAATACCAACAAAATTAAAACCTTTCTTTAAAAATGTCACAAAGTCAAATATATTCAAATTTCGAAAGCATTGAAGAGGAAGTTAGGAGGTGTCATTGTGCGTTAGTTTGCAACCCAATAAACCGTCGACCACCATTTTCCATGAGATAATTGGGTTGCAAACTAACCCACAAATGCCACAATGGCACCTCCTAACTTCATCCTCAATGCTTTTGAAATTTGAATATATTTGATTTTGTGACATTTTTAAAGAAAGATTTTGATTTTGTTGGTTTATCAATTATGGGATGTGGAGGTAGATATTATAGGTTGTCTATGGAGGGAAAGAAGAGGGAGTTTTGGAGAAAAAAATGTATATTAGTGAGAGTGGGGGCATTTTTGTGGTAAAACAACAAAGGAGCACCCAAAACTCTTATAAATTATATTTTGACCCCAAAAATACCATCAATAGCGTAAAAACGTTAAATCATAATGGTCACGTTAAATTAGGGACCAAATGCACATCTCGTGTATACTATCGAGGACCATATCTGCAACGTTGTCATTTACTGGGACGAAACTGAAACTTTGACATATTTACTGGGATCGTTGCTGCAATTAACTCTAAATATTAGATTAAAATCAAAATGTAACATTAAAACAGGGACTTATGAAACAATAACTACTCCATACGTATTAGTACAGTGTTCGCTTTGATTCAGGTTCAATTATTGACTAGCAAATAAAGAAAACAAGCCACTAGTTGAAGTAGATTATGTTGCTGCCTTGATTTTTCTATTCACATTAGTAAGATAATGTAGAATTTTATTGTGCAGGTAAATAAGGGACAAAACGCAAGAGCAGTTGAGCTACAAGGGAAAATAATAGATTTTTGCAATAGAAATATGAGCAAATAAATAGGTCAAAAAAATTAAGATATTGGCCTTAAGCTTATGTAATATTTTCCCTTATCCTTTTGTTCTTCACTCTATGTTTTTTATTTGCGAGTTCTTCATCACTTTTATGTTTTTGCGAGATGAAGCAACGTGTTGTTTGAGCTAATGTAAAGTATTGTATATATACATGTCATCTTTGTAGATTTGAAATGACTAGCTAGTAGGTCAGTAAATGAGCCGAACTCTATCAAACTTGAACAGGGTTCGGCTCAGCTAGAACAAGTTCGGTCATCAGGTTCGGCTCGGCTCGGTTCGAGATCTAACCCAAAATAAAGGCTCGATTCGGTTCGATAGTCAAATTAAATTAAAAGGTTCGATTACTTTTTTGAATAGTTTGACGAAGGGTTCGAAAGTTCGACAACAGTTCGAAGGTTCGAAGATTCGAAAACAGTTCGAAGGTTCCAAAGCTCGAAAAAAGTTCGAAGGTTCGATTAAAGTTCTACAAACAAAATTTTTACATGCCCAAAGTTCTAACAATTCAACATAGACAAAAGATGATAAACTTCAGTTTTTAACATGTAAAAATAGCTTCAAAAGAATAAGCATTTATTATGAATTACAATTATATGACATTTAAAAGACTTTTATATTTAACATCTTTGATTATGAATTACATTTATTCATCATCAGAAAATAAAATATTAAAACAAAAGTACTCTATTTCAAAAACCCCAAATTAAGAAATCATAAATTTAATTTCGAGAAATAAAATAAGAAGAAGATTGATGATGATTTGAGAAGAGATGGAGGCTACCTTATTAGATTTGGGATGATGATCTTAATTCTCAAAGTGTTTGAGAATAGAGATTAGGTCAAAGTGTATATGAGTTAGGCTAGTGTATATTGGACTAGAATTAGGGTGCTTATATTGAACTCATTCCATCAAATCGAGTTGAACGTTCGAATCGAACCCATCGAACCTAAAATCAAGTTCGAGCTCGGTTCGGAACACCTCGAATCGAACCTCGAGCCGAACTTTTCGAGCCGAACCTCTCGAGCCGAATCGAGCTTTCAGGCTCTTTCACAGGCCTACTAGCTACTCTATTACATTTAAAAGAGTAGAGGACCCATGTATCCAGTTGAGGAACTAGGGGCTATGAAGAAGTAGTCGTCCTCAAAATTTTTGAAAATTATATTTTCACTATTAAAAAATATAATTTTATCATTCATTTATTCAAAAATTAAGTTATTCATCCCCTAAATTTTTGTATGTATTTTTTTATTTATATAATTTTAATTATTCTGCTTTCTTTATATAAAATTGATGGCTCGCCGCCACTGCATGTACCATATTACTCCGTATTAGAAAATACGTTTCAGGTGAGTTGATAAATGTACTCCCTCATTATAATCATATCTTTTAAAATAATTTTTATTATTATTGGTAACATAAACAAACATTCATAATTGATTGCCAGATCTCAATAATTAAGACGTCCATAATTGATCTAGATCTCAATAACTAATTATATATGAAGTTAGTAATTGATAGCTCGTATCAATAATTGACACCATTGAAGCCAGATAATTAGTCAACCCTAATTGTACTTTTGTAATGGGACCGGTTGCCGGATTGTCGCTACTCGTCAAGTGTGTATTGAATAGACTTCGAGTTGAGCGTAATATACTAGGCAAATCTCGTATGACAGGCTCGACCAAGAAAATATTAATAGGGATAAAATCGAACTCATGACCTTGCCATCAACAGCTTCCCTACATACTCTACCAACTTAACCAGCATTGTGGTAACCTTAATTGTCCTAAATAATATTCGAGCGTGTTGATAAAATCATCATGTCGCTAAAGATCAAACTCTTCCAGCGGGTTTTATATATCACCATTTTTTTAAATTTTAGTATATTGCCTCCATTCCAAACAAAATGTTACTTATATGTTACATTTTGTAAGTTGATTAATTACTTTTTCAAATTTTGAACTCAAATACTCCCTCAATTTCTAAATCATTGTCACATTTTAAATTTTAATAACTGAATTTTTTTAATTTGGAATTCAAATAATTTTTAATGTGTTATTTATTTATTTGGAAAAACTAATATTTCAATATGTAGTATTTTCAGCATACTTTACTATTAACTTGATAATTTTGGTTCAAATCAAAGTTTTAGATATCAATCAAGATTGTAAAATTTGTTAATTTTTTACTATGAAAAGATAAACTTGATTGACAATTTTATAACTAATCACATTACCTATACGTGTTGATTGCTCGACCGAGCCTTCCAATCAAGATCAGACACTTGTAAATTAAGTGTTCTCGATATTTTAGCCACCTGAAATTAATTACTAGGGTAAATTAGGATTTATTATTAAATTGAACCCAATTTTATACCATATATGATGATGTGACATTAAAATAGGATTTCTTAAATTTATTGGATAAAAAAAATAAATTGGAGAAGAAAATCGGATTAAAAATAATTTTTTACAAACAAATTCCCAAATGGCGTGCCCGATAAAAGTAGTGATCAGGTGTAAATTTTACCCTTTGAATGCAAAATGCAGAGACGGCGGCGCATCTCCAAAATAATACTCCCTCATGTTTTTTTTATTTGACATCCTAGCATTTTTCGCGTTAATTAAGAAGCCATTAAGAATATAGTACATTTTACCTATATGTATATCCCTAATTAATAATCCCTCCGTTGCTATATACTTGTCTTTCTAGATCTAAACACTTTGATTAAGAAATCATACAAATTTACCTACAAGTCCCTGAGAGAGAAGTGTAGCTGTTAAATGATGACATTTAATATCTACCTTCATCTCATGAAAATTAATTGGAGGCATTGGTAATGTAACTACTTTAGTAGGGTTAAAAGAGGAAAATATATAACACAAAGAAATCAAAAACAAAAAGCATTTAAGTTCTTAAAGACAAGTATATAGGAACGGAGGGAGTAATTAATAGCATTAAATATAAAGTAAATTTTTTTTATTCACTATGTAACTTTTAAATACATTAAATAGAGGTTTAAAAGGAAAAACTAATAAAACATTGGATTGAAATTCCAAAATTTCAACTATTTCAAAACAAAAATAATTTGTTAGGATGTCAAGTAAAAACCCGGAGGAGTAATATTTTAATATTAAATTCAAACCGATACCAGATTAGATCATGCCCAACAATTTTATTGATTAATCTGCTCGCATCATAATCCACCTGAAAATTGATCAATCAATCAGAAATAGGCCCGAAAGCCTATAAATAACCCCCTCCTATTTTCGAAATTCATGGTAAGAATAGTGAAAAAAGGTACAAAAAGGACAAGACAATGAGGTAGAAAAGATGCAAGAAGTTCTAAAGAGAATCATTATAAGAACCACCTGAAAATTCAAATCTTCAAGGCAAAGGACAACCAGAGGCACCTGAAATCAAGGGAAAAGCAACAGAATTCAAATCTCAAGTCAAAGCGGATCACTAAGCACCTCGAATACTTTAAGAAGGGTATGTTGCAATGTAAGGAACCTAGAAACGGATGAACAACTGAGTTATTAACTCAAACATCAAATCAACCGCAGTGAAACATGTTGTGAAGGCTCCCTAAGTAAACAAAGCGTGGGCAGAACAACCCGGCTGGCGCCTACCTATATCCAACACTCACAAAGAAGCAGTATGGCCCGCCTGACAGAACTCCAACACCGAAGCTGGCTAAAGGAAGCTCATCCAGCTTCAGCATTTCATGCCATTAAAACTATCGAACCAAATTAACCACACAGAAATAAGCCGCTAAAGCATCCCGGATAGATCATATCTAAGTCAAGATCACTGTCCAAATCTAGGTGGATTCATGCGCACTAACCGCCCAAGTCCAGAAGGTTTAAGTCAAAGACCACCTCGCCCAAATCGCCATGGTCAAGTCAACACTCAGCCCGCCCCAAATCTCGGGGAGGGTCCAAATCAATTCAACCGGCCAAAGGCGCTCAAGTCTACACTAACCATACCATAAGCGGTCCCAAATCCAAGAACAGCCGCTCCATACAACTGGCTGATCAAAGCTCGCTTAACGCACTAAGCGCCCGACCATATCCAAAGTCGTACAATGACGTGTCCTGTGCCTGCTCTGCAGACCCATATCCAAACTGCCACTCCAATCTCACCAATGAAATTCATATCAAATCAACCTATATCAGACGCCAACATACGTAGATAAATTTGGGGGATTGATAATGAATTTCAATCGATTAATAAATTTCACTCTGTAGCATTTTCTCCCAAATGGATTTTATTATATTGGCGCCAAGCATATAAATAATAAAAAATTTCAACGCCAAGCATAAGAACTCAATGGAAATATGGAACTGAAACACAATACTTTGCACAAGAACAACAACAATTTATTCATCAATTTCGGCGACTGCCGGATTATGGGACGTTTTCTAGATTAAAAAGAATGTCACAACAATTATTTAAATATAATGGCTATTTTAATCATCAACGACTGCATTTGAAGAATAATAATGGATGTCCGTCCACAAATCGAACGTCCGGTAAGTGTCCATCCAGCAGAACAAACGTCTGTTAAGCAGATGATAGAAGTATATTTGAGATTCAACAAAAACAAACGGATATCTGGTAAATTTCGACGTGCATTTTGGCATGATCTGTATAAGGAGTAGTAGTCCTATGTCTTATAGTGGCGTACGTCCTCTCCATTAGACGTGTTAAATGGACTGAGCCGGATGGGATTTGTTAAGGATCGAACCGATGGACCTGCTGACTGGTCCGCAGCGCATGTTCAATATGCCCCGGCCTCTTAACGAATCGGACTTAATGGCCCATTAACAATATATTGGACCTCTATTCCGCCAAGGCCCTTTTTAAAGGGCCTAGCATGACTTAGAGGGGCACCACTTATTTTAAGTTGGACTCCATTTAAAACTGGTCCAATTTGTGCTTTAAAATAATATGGTTGTAATGTGTTTCAACTCGAACCTCTAGGATGTAAGCGCAAAAACACAAACCAAATTTAATCACGTTAGTTTTTTGTTAACAACATATTATTCTTTGTAAAGTATTCACATGTATAAATAAACTATAAACTACTAAAGTTATTTAATACGAAATATTATATGGATAAAAGTACAACATGCAATTAATATATTATACTTTAACTAATAAAATTTATTTTCTTAAATATGCATTAATATATTATTGTTAAGCATTGTATGTAAGTTCTTTTACTCATAATAGAAGTTATCAATGTTAAATTTTCCAATTTATATTGATAAAACTATAAACCCATTAATATAGTGTTCTTTTTATATAATAAAGCCGATCATCCCATAAATAAATTAATCGACGGTAATCGTCCAACGAGATTGGGCTCTCCGAGCAATGGATCGGAACAAGGCACCGAATAAACGGACTTGTGACCATACGAGGGCCACCCGTGGAAAGCTCTAAATACGGGCCGAGTAGTCCAATCCCGGTAAAGAGCAAGAGTCAGCTGAGATTAACCCGCTTAGTTCGCCTAACTAAGGAGGCAATTAAGATCATGATTACTCGGACCATTAATGCAGCCACAAAATCATTAATCCGCAATAAAGCGAGCAATCAAGGCTCAACCAAAGTAATCTATCCCACTAAACTATAAAGGTAAATCAGAGGCCAAATCAAGAGCTTCATTTCGATACCTAAATCGCTTCATTTCGTAAAACTAAACTCTTTTCTCATCCTTTACCAACTTGATCGGCGGAGTGATTCCGGCAGTGACAACCCTGCTCTTATTTTCTAGAACTCGCATTTGACCAAGCATGGCCAAAAGCTCAATCAATATTTTCACATCCTACCACCATCAAAGCCGGACTGTGATCATCATAAAGTTTCAAGTACTTAAAAAACAAATTCAAGAAATAACTAAAACAATCATAATTATTTATTGATTTTATATTGTGTCATAAAGTAGTATATACTAAGTCTTTTTAAATCATAAAAGTATTTAGTATTAAATTATATATGAATAAAAGTATTTATTAATACATTAATATATCATTCTTTAAATAATAAAAATTTATTTAGAATTAACTAATATATTATTCTAAGTTAAATGACACTAATACAATTAGAATGATTTCAAGAAGTGTCATAAACGGCCTCTCGCCAAATCAAACGGGGCACGCTTATCACACTTTTCACAAACGGGCGCTTATCATACTTTTCACAAAAAACTTCACAAAAGTATGATAAACGGTGCTCCATTTGGTAATTAGCAAGGGCATTGATTTAAATCAAGGGTTTGTAAATAAATTCAAGAGTTTGGAACAATTTCTGGGTGGTTTTCAATAATTTTTTAAGGATTTGTGACTTATAATTACAACTTAGAATAATAAATTTTTTAACACTAAACAACTTTTATTATTTAAAGAATAATAAAAGTTATTCAAATATTATGAAGAATATTTCTATTTTAACATTAATAATTTTTATAGTATAATCAGAAGAATTCACATATAATCTTATTACTTTGTAATATTATGATGAATATTTCTATTTTAATACTATGTTATTGAAAAATAAATAACTTTTATAGTATAACTTTTATTATTTAAAGAATAATAATTACAACTTTTAAAGAATATTTAACATTAATAACTTTTATAGTATAACATTGATGCATCTTATGCTTTTATTTATATCTTCTAAAAAAATATTTAATATTAAACAACTTTTATAATATAATTAAAGGATAGTTTGTCACAATATAGAATAATGCTTTATTCATGTATTATTCTAATAATATATAAATATATCACGCCTATCCATACATTAAAGAATATTCAACATTAAATAAAAATTATTTCACATGAAATAGTTTTTAATTACAAATATTATTTATTATTTAAATAATAATATATTGATGTATCTTATACTTTTATTTATATATTACTTAAGAGTACTAAATAAATTTAATAATTATTATACACATATTAACAATATATCAACATAGAATAATGATTATTGACTTGTAGCTCCTCCTTGAGAACCAAGGTTCCTCTAGTCACCAACTCTCCATTGTAGCGGATGTTCGTCCCATTGTAACGGTCTAATAATATGTCAGTGTCCAGCTGAATTCCCAATGTCTGTTTCACGAAAGCCCAAAACTTAAGCTTAATGAAACAAATCGAAATAATGTGTGTGTTTTCGCAAACTACTCTCAATGTAACTTGGCTTAATTTGTTTTGGATTTTTTTTAAATAATTGATTATGTTGTATAGATTTATTTAACATTATCAATTATTTTGATAAACTCATCCAAAATAAAAGAAACCTTATTTTTCATAAAATAAACTGTATTAACCTTAAATAGTACTCCAGTAAATGGAATGTACGAATTGGGACAGAGCACGGAGGGACTAGACTTCTAAATAATTGGACATTATATCTTACGGTTGACTATCCATAGTGAACATTTTGACTACGTCCACATTAGTTTTTGTTGTGTAACTCATTCTTAAATCAGCCTTTAAGTAGTAGATTTTATTACTCGCTTAAAAATTCAATCTAAACATTGTTAACTAATTTTTCAGTACCCAAAATTTTGATTATAAGTTTTTGTAGTATTTAAATAAAAGTTGCAATATATATGAATACATTATTAATTCAAAAATAAGTTGATTATTTAATTGGAAAAAAATTCAATTAAATTAGGATGAATGTAATATTTATATGGAACATACATGGAGAGAAAGAAACAAATACTCCCTCAGTTCCTAAAAGATTCTCTAGTTTTGATTTTTTGACTTTTTTATAATTGAACTTTGATAGTAGATATTTTTGTTTGTGTTGTATAATATTTGATAAAAAATATATCAATGAAAAGCAGCTTTTAAAATATACTATCTATTGATGGCACAGCTTCAACATGTGCTTAATTCAGATTTAATAATCATCATTTTTATATTAATTTTTGTATTAATTGATATAATATTAATTATTAAAATACTATAATATATAAGGGAAGAAAAATGAAAAGTGAATAATTGGATAGATCAATAAGTGAAATAAGTGTAATGTGACATCTTCGCACATTAGATTATAATCTACCCCACATCACATAAGAAATCATAGACCAAATTTAAAACTCAACAAATACAAAGTAGATAGTTTTAACATATTTGACAAACAATATGTAACTATCAAATGTTATAATTTCCCACAAAGTAACATGTGTATGTGTAACTACTCAATGAGACATGGGGCTTCACTCTCTAACTTGTAATTGACCCCTTTCCATATTATATATGGGTAGATTTTATTGATATATTTTTCATAAAATATTATACAACACAAACAAAAATATCTACGGTCAAAGTTCGACTATAAAAAGTCCAAAACTCAAAACTAGACAATCTTTAAGGAACGGAGGGAGTAAATGTCAATGTTATCCTTCTGGTTAAACTAGTAAAAAGGGACATGTGTTGCACGTGATAACTTTGTTGCACGTTATTTCTTTATTATAATTATAAAAAGGTTAAAAAAATTATAATAGAGCATATTTTTTCTTAAACACAAGCATTTATAAATTGTAAAGAGAATGAGTTTCCTAAAATTAGGAAATTATAATAGCTTTGATCTTTGCTTTTTCGAATTTTTTTTCTTGGTATATACGTTACTTTCTTTACTTTGTTATTAGTTTGAAGTTGTCTTTTATCTTCAAGAAAGTTCACATTGTCATATTTTAGTTCTTTGCTAGTAATTCATCTTTTTCATGATAACAATACAGCAATAATGATTTTCATTTATCTTCTCTAATCTAATCATGAACCTCACAAGAATCGACGGGAAGCGAGATTGTTTCATTAAGAGCGTGAACGCAATGCATTTATATGTTAAAGAAATCACACTTGCCAAAATAACGACAATAATAAACTAATAAGGTAATGAGAAAAAAAGTGTTCCTTTGTTTAGCTTATATTTTCTGCTAATTTACAGTTAGTAGCATTGTACTTTTAAATTTGAACCCAAGTAGTTTTTAATATGATGTATAATTATTTGTTGTTATACTTTTTAAGTGAATTGTTTAAAAAGTCTATCACGCATTCGATCATGATTACTCGCTACAAATTCTATAATTTCATATAGTAGATACCGAGATAATCATGACTCACCTAAGACCTTTTATATGTTCAATGCCTAATATATTATACACATTAACAATTCTAAATAAACTAATAAATGTATAATGGGCGTCATTAATAACCCGTCTGGCTGAAAGATTATTGTAATATTATTTGGGGTTAGAAGTTAAATTTATGTTAGAGTCATATTGCTAAACCGGAGACGAGAAACTAAACCGAAACCGAACGAGCTTGCACGATTCTTGAGATATTTTGCACGGACCTTAGGTGGTTATTTCATAGTTATCCTTAAGCGATTTGTCATCATCATTATCTTCTTCTTCTTCTGCTTAAGTTGGTTTAACCCCTTCCCCTTTTCTCCCTTTGAAAAGTTCTCTTTCTATTTTCAAATTTCATCTTGCAAGCTTCGGGTCCTAAAATTTCTTGAGTTTCCCGAGTCATCCTCTCACGCTTAAGGCAAGTAAAGTTCAATCTTTTGGAGTATTTCTTGACTTTCGGTGATGTTGACTTTTGTGATACTGAAGCTGACTCTCGAGCTTACATTTATAATGTTATAAATCGATATCTAAGCTTAGATTATCGTATAAGAGGTGATAATAATCGATGCATGGGTTGAAATTGTCGAGGATTATAGTTGACTTTTGTTGACTTTTTTTCTAAATGATTTTATTATGTAGAAGTACTTGGACTTTTATTAGGTTGTTTCGTGTGTAAGTTATGATTTTTAGGCGATTAGGAGAATGACTCTGATAATATGGGTTTTGTAAGTCAGAAAGTTAATTGATTTCCGGGACAAAGATGGTTAAAACGTGATGATTAGTTGTTAATATCGGAACGTTAGGGCCTTAAACTAGTAATCGAACTCGATCATTAAAAATGGAAAGTCAGAAATTAAGTTGGAATAAGATTATTACGGGCTTTTCGCTTGCTATTTTGGCAAATATGTAATTAAATATATAAGAGAATGTTATTAATAGTTGTATATTATAAGTAGTAATTATTATAATTCTCAATGTTTGTTTAGTTGATCCCGGGAAGCGTCCGTTGTTGTGATTAAGCAGAGTTTTATATAGCTAGCCGAGGCGTAGTATCTATCTCTTACTAAGTGATTAACTATTTGATTACGGATAATGCTGTATGTGTATACGTGGTTTTGTGTTGAATTATATGTTGAATACGCGGGTCGAAGCCGCCAAGGCGTTTCATGGCCCATGTAGTCGCATGTAAGTGTTTCGGGTGAGTTGTCGAGTCGCATTAGGTGCCACTTGCATATGGGCCGACGTTGTCTGCCGAGTTGTATTATCCGCATTCGCTGCCTCCTAGTTACGATTTGGTGAGTTGCCTGCATCAGTGACGACCCGGGTGATCGCTTCTGCACTGCTACGATTCGGGTGATAGCTTGCGTCAACGGGCATGTTTCTCCCCGCAGTCGAGGTTGACTATATGCGCATTAGTTGTAGAACCGGACTTACCGAGCTGTAGGATTGTCGAGTCACGAGCTGATAGAGCTGTTAAGTTGCAGTATCACAGCTGTTGAGTCAGAGTATTGTCGAGTTGTTGAGTTGTTACTTGCTGAGTTGATCAGGTCACGAGTTGGTTACTTGTTGCTGTGATGTCGTTGTTGTCATTTGACGGAGGCGTCGATTGTTTGTTGCGTGTCATAGCAGTCTTTCTTGAATTATACGTATGTTATTGTTGATTGCCATCATCTTAGAATGTCTCCGCTTAATAACGAATTTATGAACATACGTGAAAAGATAATGAAATTGATAAATTTACTCTTTATATTAAGATCTTAAATTGAATAATATTATGTACCACTTATCTATCGATGCAATATTATTTACTTTGGGTACACTATCATGGATTGGAAGTTGATTTCATTCTTGGAGATATATATTCACTAAGCTTCGGCAGCCTTACACACTATTCGCTATGGGCGCCAATTCTATCGCTAGGTCGACAGGTGGGCGCCTGCTCCATCTCCGAGATCGTTTCTGTGTTCGCGCTTTGTTCTTTTAGCGTAATGGGCGGGTGGCGCTGATCCTCAATCGGCTCTCTTTATTTTGTTGGATTGTATGTTGTCTGTGATAGTTGTTATTTTGAGATACGCAAGGTTGTAGGTTGTTGTATCGTACTCCGGAGTTACGCTGTATGTTGGTTGTTGTTATGTGGTTGG
The DNA here is from genome assembly GCA_019722365.1 of Lithospermum erythrorhizon. Taxonomy (NCBI): domain Eukaryota; kingdom Viridiplantae; phylum Streptophyta; class Magnoliopsida; order Boraginales; family Boraginaceae; genus Lithospermum; species Lithospermum erythrorhizon. The sequence goes on from JADFUC010002043.1 coordinate 93,803, forward strand.
GGGCCACGATGGATTCTTTTTTTCTTAAAAAGTGTTATCGCTGGGCCATATTGTTTTATTGAAGTTGTTTCCAAGACAGTTTCTTTTAAAATTGAGTCATCCATCGACGGTGACTCGTGTCCGGGTGATTTGGGGCGCATTCTAACTGGGGCGCACGCACCCGGTATGGTCGCTAAATTTTAAATGTAGAGCCGCAGTTTCATTCTTTGGTGGTCCGTGCGGTTAAGGTGGTCTATCCGGTCAGGTTCTTTCGAGTCGTATGGCCGAGCCTCTTTTCCGGAGTCTAACTCTCTTTCTTTTGTTTTCAGAGATCGGCCGGGAGGATGCCACCGGCAGTGGAGACGCCAGAGCTTAATGGGTGTCACGACGTGCCTCCATGGTAGACCGAGGTACTTCAGAGGTAAAGTTTAGCAGGGCCGGGCACAAGCGAGATGCAAATAGCTGAAAGAACAGTTCCAGCAGTACACCCCCGATGTTCCAGCTTGACTCATGGTCGGGACGTACATGTCGAGGAGGATTGCATGCACGTACGGTACCAAATGAGGTCGATGCTCGAGTAAGCTTTTGACCGGTTCCTCAAGAGATCCCCCAAAGTTTCTAAAGCGGATCACCGATTGATGCCATCGAGTTTATTAGAGAATTGGAGACCATTTTTAGCCCATGGGCATTGAGGCGAGACGAGGTCGCCCACTTACATCAGACAGAGCGCCATGACAAGCGGGTAACTTACGACTCGATCGCTGTAGGGAGTGATCAGTGATTGGGAGCGCTTTGTAGCGTTGTTTAGAGAGAATTATTGTATGAGTACCCACATGGCTGCTTTGGAGAGGGATCTGATTTTGATGACTCAGTGACCGATCCAACTGCATAATCTCGACCGAGGCGGTTTAGTGAGTTATGTCGCCCGGCCTAACCCGTATTAACTTAATTATGAAGTAGAATTCATGTATTCCGTGATGGGTTGATATGGGAGATTCGCCACCACATATCCTTGATGACTTTCACCAGTTTCCATGAGTTGAGGAACGCTGCATTGAAACTAGTTTCCAATCGTACACCCGTGGATCATCTAGTTCGAGGTTCCATAAGAGGACCTTTCAGCCGACTCATCCATCCTGCAGTCGCTTCACAGCACCTGCTCGCCCGAGCCATTCTCAATTTTCTTCTTTTACCGTATGTCCGCTGATCCGCGGATCTCGTGGGGTGTCACTGTGGTTCCGAAATACCGATGTTTTCAAGTAGGGGCATGGGCCTAAGTAGGATGGTGGATTGCTGAGTAGAGATGATTTGCTTCCGATGTCGCTAGCCCGACATACGAGATTGTCCGGTGATTCCTCGGAGGCGGATCCAAGAGCATCTTCACCAGCACAGTCTGTGAGAGGAGGGTACCAGGGGAGCAGAGGAGGACGATTTGGAGGCCGCGGAGGTCAGGGTCGCGGAGTTGGAAGTACTCAGGAAAGATAGCCGGTAAGCAGCCAGAAATGTGCCGGGCAGAGGCTGTATCAATGCCGCCACTCAAATAGAGGCTGACACTCCGAGGACGTACGTACCTTGTTATTTGATACGCAGGCCAGGTACTTTTTGGATTCCTCGAGCTACCTATCTCTTTTATTTCCGGAGTTTTGTGGATGTTTTGCCTTTATGTCGAGTCTTTACTTGTTCCTTCAATATTGTAAACACCATTTGGGAGGTCGGCCGAGGTTAGACATGTATATAGAGATTGTCCCTAAGAGTGTATAATCAATTGTTAGTTGCGGATCTACTGCTTGAATTGGTAGATTTTGGATCTTATCTTAGGAATGGATCATTGGGAGACATCACGCTAAAATTGACTGCCACCGCAAGGAGATCTTTTTTTGCTAGTCCTCAAACTCGATGTCAGGTTTCCGAGGGAGATAGGAAGATTCCCCGCCATCAAGTTTTATTTCGCACCGGAGGCCGTGAAGTTGATGAAGAAAGGTTGTGCCGGGTATTCGGGGTACGTGGTCGACTCTGGGAGAGAGAGGAGAATGTGTTGTAGGGATGTACAAGTTGTTCGTGAGTATGTCGATGTTTTTCCTCGAGGAGTCATAGTTTACCACCGCAGTAGAAGTGGAGTTTGCGATTGAGGTAGTTTCGGGTACTGCACCGATTTCTATTGCGCCGTATAGAATGGCTCCAAAGCAGAGTTGAGAGAGTCAAGACTCCGCCTGGGCAGAACTACTTTGATAAGGGGTTTGTCGACCGGTGCAGCCCTCGCCACTACCGTTTGTGAAAGAAAGATGGTACGCTAAGGTCAGCAGATCGACTACATGCATTGAATAAAGCGACCATCAAGAACCGTTATCCGCTGCCGAGGATAGATGATTTATTTAATCTGGAGGGGTGCTAGAGGGTTTGGAAGATTGATTGAGATCCGGGTACTACCAGCTTGAAGATTAAGGAGGCGATATTCCGAAATCAGCCGTTTGATCCAAGTTTGGGCACTATGAGTTTATGGTAATGCCATTTGGGTTGACTAATGCACAGCAGCGTTCATTTATTTGATGAACCGGGTGTTTCGGGAGTTCCTGGATATGTTCGTGATTGTGTTCATTGATTATATTTTGATCTACTCGAGTGATGGAGGAGCACGGCAGACACTTCATGGATTGGTGGTCGAGACTTCGGTGCAAAGACTAATTGTACGCTTAAGTTTAGCAAATGTGGAATTTTGTTGGAGAAAGTGCGCCTGGGCCATGTTATATCCGTGAAGGTATTTGTGTGGACCCTCGTAAGGTGGAGGTCAGTGGAGTAATTGGGAGCCGACCTAACAGTGCGACCGAAGTAGGAGTTTCTGGGCTCGCCAGTATTACAGAGTTTATCGTAGATTTCTCATTGATTGCGACTCCGATGACCAGGTTGACCAGGAAGGGAGTTCCCTTTATTTGGGATGAGGATTGTGAGAGGTGTTTCAAGGAGTTGAAGGCGAAGTTGACTACTGCACCGGTTTTAGCTTTACCATCCGGGTCTGAGGGTTTCAGATCTAGAAAAGTATGCCGCACTGTGGGTCAATGTCACGCAGTAACGGGGAGTGATTTCTACGCTTCTCGGCTACCGAGGAACTATGAGGAACTACTGCACTCCATGATCCGAGTTGGCAGATTGTTTTGCATTAAAGCTATGGAGGCATTACTTGTGGCTGTTGTATGTCGATTTTCACCGATCACAAAAGTCCGCATCTACCGACGTAGAGACCTCAATTTGGAGTAGGAGGATGGATTTTATCACGATTATGATGTAAAGACGTAATATCATCCGGGAAAGCTTTTAATGTAGTAGTAGATGCTCGGGAATGGCGGGAAGTCAAGGAGCCAAAAAGCAAAATGGCTACCGAGTCGAGTCGAGTATCGGCAAAGAACAAGTAGTTCTTGGCTTATCTCGGCGTTCTAATTGCACTTTTGACCTTATCTTCGAGTCGCAGCAGCAAGACGAGAAACTACAAAAAATCGCCGGGGAAGTAAAGGATGACGGCTGCAGAGGATTTTACCGTTGACGCAGTGGAGCTTCCGAGGATGGATGCAGCAAAAGGCGTGTACCGGATTCATGAGTCAAGAAAGAGATTCTTGATGAGGCTCATAATGCTTCTTATAGCATGCATCCTCGTAGCACAAAGATGTACAGGGACTTGAAGCGGATTTTCTTCGTGGCCGGAATGAAGAGAGAAATTGCAGAGTTCGTGGCTAAATGTTTGGTTTGCCAAATAGTGAAGCGCGGAGCATACATCCCGGCAGATCGTTGCAATATCTTCCTATTCCAGAGCGGACGTATAATATTACCATGGACTTTGTATTCGCCTTCCTAGGTCGTTGAGGCGTAATGATGGGATCCGAGGATTGTGGATAAAGCCGGCCGGGTCACCATTTCTTCCTATTAGATCTATCACGGACCGTAGAGGTTAACACAAGACAGACAAGGATCGACATGGCATCGCATGGGTTCCGGTTTCGATCATTTCCGATCATGATGCGAGATTAACTCCTCGAGATTCGGAGGGGTTTCAGAGGCGCTGGGGACTCAAGTGGAGTCGAGCATCTTTCCATCCCCAAAGAGAGGGCACTGCAGAGAACAATCCGCACTTTGAGTGGATATGCTTCGTCAGGTTCGAAAGCTCGTGGAGTTGGATGACGAGTTGCCTAAGATGGAGTTTATGTGATAACAACAGCTTTTCGCGTTAATATCCAGATGGCTCCATTTGAGGCGTTAGGCCAAGGAACTGCCGGACTCACCGCTGGAACGGCCGTGGCAGGAAAGTTTATGGTTCCGAGTTAGCCGAGAGTTCGTGGAGCAGGATCAAGTTGATACAAAGAAACCGAGGATAGCGTAGACAAGTAGAAGAAATATGCTAATCGCCGCCGGCACACTTGTCCTTCGGGTTGGAGATCATGTATTTTTGCAGATATCGCCACGGGAAGCAGAATGCTGCCTGGGAGGAAAGTGAAGTCGAAAGTCCCCGCTATATTGGACCGCTTAAGATCTTGGCGAAAGGACCCGCGAGCTTACCGCTTAGCGTTGCTCTCCGAGCTGGGATGTAATTCACAATGTATTCCATGTGTCGCGGCTCGAGGGAAGATGTTCTACGAGTCGCATATCCTTAGTTCGGCATCGGGTGGAACCGTGAGGATTCTTGATCGGAGGGAAAAGGTATCGAGGAACAAAGTGGTGGCTTTGGTGAAAGTGTTGTGGAGGAATCACTACAGAGGAGGCTTACATGGGAACGCGAGGACGAATTAGGAGCCGCTAATTCCAGCTGCAGGGGTAAGTTGTTTTGTTTTTGGTGTGCTTTATGACTTTGAGTTGTTTCGTGGTCTTTCTCTTGGTTGTCAAGAAAATTTCGAGGCGAAACTTTTTATTAGGTGGGTAGACTATAATACAACCTGCCTGTATGAGTATTATTGTAATATTATTTGGGTTGGGGTTAAATTTATGTTAGAGTCAGGTCATAAACCGAGACGAGAAACTAAACCGAAAACCGAACGAGAGCTTGCACGATTCTTGAGATATTTTGCACGGACTCCTAGGTGGTTATTTCATAGTTATCCCAAGTGACTTGTCATCATCATTATCTTCTTCTTCTTCTTTCTTAAGTTGGCCGAACCCCCTCCCCCATTTTCCCTTGATTTTGTTCTTCCATTTTCTTCCTCATCTTGCAAGCTTTGGTCCTAAAATTTTCTGGAGAGTTTCCCGAGTCATCCTCTACGTTTTAAGGTAAGAAAGTTCGAATCTTTGGGAGTATTTCTGACTTTTGAGGATGTTGACTTTTTGTGATATTGAGTTGACCTTTGAGCTTTAACATTTATAATGTTATGTAATTCCATATCTAAGCTAGATTATCGAGCAAGAGGTGATAATAATCGATTTATGGGGTTGAAATTGTCGAGGATTATAGTTGACTTTTTGTTGACTTTTGCTGACTTTTTCTAAATGATTTTATTATGGTAGAAGTGTACTCTTGGACTTTTATTAGGGTTGTTTTGAGGCGTAAGTTATGATTTTAGCGATTGTGAGAAAACGATCGATAATATGGCTTTTGTAAGTTGAGTAGTTAATTGATTTCGGGACAAGATGGTTAGAAATGATGATTAGTTGTTAATATCGGAACGTTAGGGCCTTTTGAAACTAGTAATTGGAACTCGATTAAAATGGAAAGTTAAGTAAATTAAGTTGGAATAAGATTATTATGGGCTTTTCCGCTGGGTTATTTTGGGAGTAAATATGTAATTAAATATATAAAAGAGAATGTTATATTAATAGTTGTATATTATAAGTAGTAATTATAATTCCGAATGTTTGTTTAGGCGCGATCGAAAGGTCCGTTGTGATTAAGCAGAAGTTTTATATACTAGCCGAGGCGAGTATCTATCTCACGGGCGCCGATTAACTATTTGGATTACGGATATGTATGTGTATATATGTGGTTTTGTGTTGAATTATATGTTAAATATGCGCGGTGGGTTGAGTCGCTATGCTTGTGTTTGTGGTCTTAGCAGTCGGTATAAGTGTTTTGAGGAGTTGTCGAGTCAGACAGCAGTTGTATACGGGTTGACGTTGTTCTGCTGAAAGTTGTATTATCCGCATTCGCTTCGCTCCTAGTTACGATTTGTGAGTTGCTTCTGCATCTAGTGACGATTCGGTGATTGCTGCACTGCTACGATTCGGGTGATAGCTTTTGCGTCAACGGGCATAAGTTTCTCCCCTCGGCAGTCGAGGCTGGGATTATAAGGCGCATTAGTCAGAGAACCGGACTTACATCGAGCTGTAGGATTGTTGAGCTGGCCGAGTTGATAGAGTTGTTAAGTTGTAGTATTGCTGAGTTGCTGGAGCTGTAGTATTGTTGAGTTATTGAGCTGTTACTATTGTTGAGTCGATCAGGTCACGAGCTGCTACTGGCCGAAGTCATGATGTCGTTGTCATTCACGGAGTGCGTCGATTGTTTGTCGCGTGTTATAGCAGCTTTTTCTTGAATTATACGTATGTTATAATAACGAATTTATGAACATACGTAAAAGATAATGAAATTGATAATGACTTTATATTAAGATCTTAAGTTGAATAATATTACGACTACTCTATTCATCGTATTTAATATCATTTACTTTGGTACACTATGGCGTGACTGGAAGTTGATATTCTGAGATATATATTCACTAAGCTTCGCAGCCTACAATCTCTTATTCGCTATGGGCGTACTCTATTGATAGGTTGACAGCGGCGCTGCTCCATCTCCCAGATTGTTCTAAGTCACAACAAGAGCGAAATGGTAGGCGCTTGATCCTCAGCGCCTCTTTATTTTGTTGATTGTGGCTAAGGTTCGTATAGTTGTTATTTTGAGATACGTGTTGTTCTAGGTTGCTGTATCAGTACTGGAGCGCTTGTAATGTCAAGTTGTCATGGTGTGGTTAGAATACCACGATGCATTTTTTCAAAAAGTGTTATCAAGCCATTGTATATTGTTTTGTCGAGTTGTTTCAAGACGTGTTTCTTTTTAAAATTGAGCTATCCATCATCAAAGTACTCAAGGCCCAAGATTTAAACATTCTAACCTCAAAAAGGTATTTAATTCAAAGGGGTCACATACCGCTATATATACAATCATAAAAAAAATCTCTACACGTTAAATGTAGTTTTATAAAGACATAATTGCCCCTTCATATTTTTAACATAATATATAATAACTAAAATGACTTAATCATGATCAATACTAATTTTATTGTCTAGTTAATTTGAAATAAACTACCGATTCTTAAAATACATTAAATTTAGGAGTGTAAAACACAATAGACAATTTGTCATAAATATGATTCTTAATGTAATTTTTTATTCTAACTATGGTTTATTCATAGTTAATTGAAATAAAACTATAGATCCTACAAATAGTACTTTACGATCAGAATGTGCCTACGTTTATGTATACAATTATTTAAAAAAAATCTAAGTAAATAACAAATAAAATTTTTCAACCATCAAATTCAAAACTTATCAATACTATATACTAAATCCATCTCTAAAAGATTGTGTAATTTTCCTTTATGAGTAGTCAAAATTAATTAAAACTCAACCCAACAAAACTTAAAATTTATGAATATCACATAATACCTTTATCTCTAAACTAAGGGTTGTTCAATTTATTTTTTGAATAGTCAAAATTATTTAAACTCATCCACCAAAATTTAAACCTTATGAATACTACATATAAATCCATCAAGAATTGAACTCCATCTCCAAACTCAATTCTTGATGGATTTTTTGCTAGAATTGATTTATTAGAAATTAATTAAATTATATTAATTTAATTCCTTGTTGAAAATTATTATAACCAATTTATTTCAACCACATTAAAACTAGTTCTAATAATATTAGATTAAATTTAATTATTTATTGAAATTCATTGAAACTAATGGATTTAATTAATTAAATTCTAATTATGATTAGGTTTAATTATAATATTTTGAAAATTGTTTTAATTAATTTTGAGACCCATGATTATTAGATAATTAGAGTTTCAAATTATAATATAATTTAAGAATTAATTATCATAAGTGTAAAATAGTATTTTTGAGAATATTAGTTATTTTAATATTAGATGTTAATTTAACATGTTATTAATATTAGATATTAATGATATATTTGATATCAGTATTAATATAACATGTTATTATTAGATACTAATAATACATTTTAATATAACATATTAATTTGACGCTTTTTTAATATTAGATATTAACACACCTTATTAATATAAAATATCAAATAAATACTAATTAGATCATTAAGGATTTTATTGACTAGACAAAATTAAATAATTTATTTCATTTGATGATTATTCTGGACATGCAATGTGTGTGCCTACTTCATGCTTCATCCATGGTATGTATGTATGTAATATTGATTATTTGTCATGCATGATATAACATGTTATATTTGATGGATGTGATGGACTTCATGATATAATATTATATTATACAGATAATATGCCTTATATATATTAATCTACCTAAGGTGTGCTAGTTTTGTATTTATAGAAATACATTTAAAATTTGGGATAATTAATTATAATTAGTCATAATTAATTATTAGATATTGATCCACCTTTAGAGAATGGGGCTCAACAAAAAAAAAAAATAATTTGCGAAATCAAACATAGTTTAGAAATATTTTCCACTAATATTTATATAATGATTTTCAGTAATGTGTTATATTTTTTTTATGATTCATGAGTGTATACTTTTAGTTTGTTTGATTGATGCACTTGACATGGTCGTAAGAGTTTATAAAATATAACAAATCTCACCTAATAAATAAGTTACCAATGTCATACCATGATATAGTCGTGGATAGGTCAGCTTGTGTGCATGACCGCTACTATGGCGTACGTGTTATACCTCGATGCTATCCTAATGGGAATAGTCTCAAGTTACTCCTTCCTTCGAAACTCGCATTTCACACTTTCATTCCGACTTGCATTCAATATATTTGTCCGCTTAACGAATTTCCAATGTTGTGAAAAATTGACACAGAGGTTACTAACATAGTTTAAGTTTAACTTTAGTAAATACCTCAAGAGTTATGATGGTCAAGTAATTATGTGATTGTACACTTGCTTTCTGTATAGCTTAAGTCGGAAGTCAAATACGCCAGTCCGGTTTATGTTATGTGAGTTCTCGTACACTTTGTTTGTTTAGTGGGATTAAACACGGTATATTTATTCTATTATTCCGATTATAGAATATTATATGACATATAGACTAAGTTGTTCTCGTTTTATTTATTTTCTACCGTAGTTCTGCTATGAGTCCTTTTCCTTATGAATGATTTTCACCGATGAAAGATATATGCTAATGAAAGGCTGGCCAAGTTAATGCAGCACATTGATTACGTAATAGTTAATGAGTTCTCTAGTACTCCAAATGATTCAAATCTATTTGGAGCGTGACTCCCGATACGATGAGCATTTGATGCATTTCGTAGAAGTCATGTCTTATGTTGTCCACTATAGCATCATCTCAAGGTTAAGAATTAGATGTCGATCATGATCCGATTTATGCCTATCCGAGACTCTTTGGGAAAATGTCAGAAAGTATGCAGCAAAATGTTGCACACCCCGGGACAACATGAAGGTTGGAGAGAATCATGTTTTGGAGATAATGAGATTGATTGAGTTACTCCGATACTCTGGAATCCCAATCTCTCCGAATTGAGCTTAAACATCATCATGAGTACTTACCCTATCAAAGTATCCAATTTCATTATTGGGCAAATGGACGAAACTAAAGGAAGATTTCGCTTCTGCCAGGAGATGATCTCTAAGGATAAGGAGAATTTGCATGAACGCTTTCACCCATGCAGTTTTGGTTACAAACTACTAGAAAATGAACAAAGGGAGCAGAAGCAGACAGATAACAAGGATGGTTAAAGTAACCACTTTGATCATCGAGGAAGTTCAAGCTAAGAAAACCTTCAATCTCGGCAAGAGATGCGAGTAGATCACATATAAGCCTCGAAAGGTACAAATATGTTATGAAATATGATACTTCACTTTCTGATACAACAATGTTTGTTGACATTATATGTAGTACTCACGTTTCCTGAAATGTGCGGGACAATCATAATAGAAGATCATCACTAGCCGGAATGGACTCGGATAAGAACAAGTACATTCACTCAAGAGGACCCAAGTTTATCGTTTAGCTTAGACAAATGCTTTGATTAGACATGCTGCTATTATTTTATGTTTTGAACATAAATAATTTTTATGTTTTAAGATTAATTCAAGTTAATTGACTTTTAATATCTACATGAAAATCACAAACGATATTAAATCTCTATTATGCTGGTTTGACCAACATAAATATCATAACATGTATCCTCATAAGAATTCAAGTAAGATGATTTGAAATCTAATCTCCTAAGGCAATATGAGTTATACAAGTATAATCACACAAATGAAAGATCATAAAGATGGAATATGTGGAATCATATATTTAAAGTATATGATTAAATGTGTACAATTCTCAGAATTCACAATGGGACAATCATTAATTAAAATTAAATGTTTAGAATAAACTATTTACTAGAGTCATAAATAAGATTTATAAGATCAATAAATAAATATAAGAACTCTCACATTATTATTAGTGCATTAGTAAAATATAAATGTATATGTTTACTAATTTAATGTCGTATTTTAGAATTAAAATAAATACATTTGAATAGTTCAAATGAATGAGAGTCGGTTTAGGTAAACACTTCAAATTCTTTAAAAAATTAAAGAAGTATGTTATTAGATGAACTAGATTCATCTAATAATATAGGATTTCATATTCTCCTGAGTTTAGCTCAAACCACTAAATGTATAGTCAACCAATCAACATCGAGAACGTCACATTAGATGTGATATAGAATTGTTCCATAATAATGAAATTCAAGATCTTATAGAACTTTCACTCAAGTCAAACAGTTCATAAACTATAAGACTTGAACTTGAATTTGTTGTTACTACAATGGTAATCCAAATAAAAGGTGATGCCTTTAAGGATACAACCATGAACAAGAATGATGATGATTTATGATTTGTATGATCCGAAGATAGTTTAAATATTTTAAATACAAATTTGGATATTAACAGATTTGCTCTAAGATAACTAGTTTATCAAGGAATAAATAACTATCATAACATAAATGATTAATCGAATGGAAATGTCCATGCTTTACGCCTTCGACTAATAAATGCACTATCCAAGTTAAGGTGATTCTTGTACTAGAGAAATTCTTATTAATCATAAATGTATTAGATCATCCGGATCTACAATAGTTGACATATACATAAGTTAATGAACAGTTCAAATAGTTTGAATTCATTAATGGAAACTAGCATTCTTATATAGACAAGAATTTCAATAGGAGCTGCGTAGTATACACGTTTTAGTACGTGAAAGATATACTAATGATAGATAATAACACAACTGTATAGATTAGATTGTGTTTAAGTTTATCTGTAAACGATCAAGGGATGACTTGAATCTTTTGGAATTCATAGAGATCCAATTACTAAACTCAATAAGTTGAGTTATGCCGCTTATACTGATAAGGCATCTAACTAGGATCCAAGTGAATCTCTTAAAGAAAGAATCTTTCCAAGAGATACAACTTTTGTCCCACTTCATAAAGTTGTATAGATGAAAAGAAGAGCAATGAAAAGGGGATTATATTTTGCATCACTTCATACGCAACTGAACGAAGTGGCTACCGAT